>RJWJ010000927.1:0-162887 GCA_004363605.1 Indri indri
CCCCCCGCCCACCCACCCCCCCCAGCATCTGGTAACCTCCACTTTTGAGTTCAACTGTTTTATATTCCATATATAAGTGAGATCATGTGGTATTTGTCTTTTTGTGCCTGGCTTATTTCACTTAGCATAATGTCCTCCAGGCTCATCCATGTTGCCACAAATGACAGGATTTCCCTGTCTGTTAATGCCGAATGGCATTCCATTGTGTGTATATACCACAGTTCTTTACCCTTCCGTGTGTATTTCTGTGCTATCAGTTGTAACATCTCTATCTTTCAAGGCTGTTCACTCTACAAACATCCTTAAAATATATCCAAAACACAGAAGACCATGGCTCTGCTTATAAGACAAGCAGAAATGGGAGAGATTCACGGAGAATTTATTCTCAACAAAGTTATACTGCTAGTAAGTAGAGGAATTGAAATTTGTAGATGAATATTTCTCATAATTTTGCTACAGATTTTTCTCCAGTGATTTAAAGCCATTGGTGGGACTCTGCTCTCTATATAAAAAGATGAAATCCAATACATAATATAACTGGTCTATAATGATAGCCATAAATTCTGAATGGATAAATCAAATTTTTAATTTGTTTGTAAATGAACTCAGTGCAGTTCACGAGTTCCCAGTTACACCTAGCTGTTGAAAAATTATAATATACGAAGTCAGGGTAATTTATTCATTTCCACTTTAAAAATTAGACTTTTTTGAGTGTGTAGTCAAATTCAGAATTCTCTTCTTGCTGTTTTTCATTCCTCCCTGGGATGATGTACATTTCCAGTGAGTTTATATATCAACCTCACATCTTGGGTGGTGTCCCTTTATCCATGAGGCATCTTCATTCCTTGCTGAACCCCTCAGTGGTGTAGCTCACGCCAGCTATCTTTATGGGCATCATAAGCTGGCATCCAATTAGGTCTTGTACCCCTTCCTGGTGGTTGTGCGCCACACTTCGGACTCTACTGTCGCTGTCCATGGTCCTGGCCTGACTTCTGTTTCAAGACCTTTTTGGTTACCAGCACCGCCAGTCTCTGGCCCCTTCTCATGGCTTAGGTGCCGTGTAAGACCTAGGACTTCTCTATAAGACTTAAAGCCTTCCCACATGCTTCCTGGCAAGTATGGACATCCCGGCTGTGCTCAGATTTTTCCACTGGTCTACCAGGATTTCTATTAGGGTATTTATAACACTCCCCTGATTCTGCCTTGTAGTCAGGGCCTAGGAATGGGAAGAACTGGAAACCAGACAGCTGTCAACCCTAGACATGCCTTATCCTATTTTCCTCTTTCTGTTACTAGTGAAACTCTTATTTCTCTTTTGGGAAAAAAAAGGCTGTTATGTCATCATACATTTTTATTATTCTATGGCTTATAATATAAATGCCTGTATAGTTTTACAAGCATTTTCTTCCTGAAACTCAGTTTTTAAAAAATACTTTAGCAAAGCTTGGCTCTTCTAAATAAAAATATTACTTTTTAAGATTATTCTTTCATCATTCATCCATTCATGTGTCTAATTATTTGCTATAGATTTACCAAACTATGTTCCTCACCTCAATTATTGTCTTAGATCAAGATTTTACCTACTCCATTTCTGAGAAAACATATGGATAATACTCAGTAATGCCTTTGTAGTGGGGTGCTGAAAAGGGAGTAAATAGGGTAAAGGGAATAGAAAAATTAAGTATTGACCTAGTGCAATAATTTCAAATGCAAATAAAGATAAAAGATGAAATATAAAATTTCTAAAATGGTATAAAGAACTCAGTATAATTAGCTATGAATAAATAGCAACCAAATCATTTCCAATCCAGAAAATTACTCCCTTCTTTGCAAACATACTTGGCTTTTTATTTACTCTGGACATTTAGGAACTGGAGGGTTTCTCCTCCTTCTATGCCATTTAAAAAGCAAAACAAAACAAACCTACAAGAAACCAAAAAATACTTCAACTGCATTTCAAATCTTATTTTCATGAGTACCCAAAGAGACTGATTTCTCTGAGGTCTCCTCCACCAGATCTTCCCTGTTAGTGTTGGGTGGTATTGAAGTAACTATACCTACACTTGACATATTGGTCTCCTCAGCCCTTTAGTTGGCCAGATTTGAAGAGATTTTTTTTAGAACCCTCAGGATAATCACTTCTGGTTGTGTGCAGATTCTTCTGTTTACACCAAGGTGTAATATTAAATATAATAAATAATATTTTCTGTGTATACCATGATGTCAGTAGGTTGGGAAGGACTTTCCTATACCAGGTCTTACTTGTAACACATAGTGTAATTATGCAAGGATACTTTTTTCCATAGGAACATTTTATTAGACACAAATTATATTGTATATAGTAATGATTTTGTCATATGCAAGTATGTTTTGTGTGTCCCTCAGAGGACAGTATCTTGTACATGGCCAATTTTCAACAATATTTTTAATGGGAATAAAGTCTATGGACAGACAAAGGTAAACTTCAATTAGTTTTTAACAGAAGTTAAAAGATGTTAAATGGCAGAGAGGAAGACAGAACATTTTTCAGACCAGTATTTTGAAATTAAAAAAATTACATCCCTCTTAGGAATGAGGGTGGGATACTTTAATATAGTTGTGACAGAAAATATCTTGGCTAAAATACAGAATGTCTGTCAAAAAAAAAAGTTACCAGAATTTTAAAGAGTTTATTAATGAAAGACAATTGATACTAGACTCGAGAGCTTAATTTTATTTTTCAGTAAACTTTTAGTAATCATTGATAATGTTTCTTTCTCAAAGTTACAGAACTATCTTAGTATATGACTGTGAAGTACATTGAAAGAAGGAGAGAGTGATAGCAGTTGGAAATTTATGTAATACATTGTGAGCATGACCAAAACCCTATACAAGCCTATAAATGAATAAATTTAGTTAATGGCTAGAGAAAAGAAAAAGATATAAAATACTTGAAATAACTGGCAACTGTTCATGAGGAATACATGAAAAATTTAAGAAAGAAGAATAGAAAATAGTTCAAGTTTGAAAAACAGGAAAAGGGCTGATTATAACAGAATTGGAAAGCAAGTTACTGAGATTCAGTTTGAGGAGATGGACAACTTTGGTGGGTGAGCAAGAAGAAGCAAAGGCAGAAAAAAAAGACAAAAGAGGATAAATAAATGGAAAAAACTTAAGTGATCCCAGGGTTGTATGTTAAACACACTAGAGTGGAAGGAAAGCTACAAGACAGCCATTTTAGAGAGATATCCAACAAAAAGAGGAAAGAATATACCATTATACTTCATCTTCAAGAGTGCATTAATCATCTACCAGAGAAGGATGAGAAAACGAAAGCATTCTTTATTTCTCCGTGGCATTTCCAGGAGATGAATGACATGAGATGGTACAGTTGGAGATGCACCACTGCCAAGAAAAAGTTCTTCTGAAGAAATGTTACCTGAGGTGGGGAGAAGGCTGAAAGGAAATTGTGATTCAATCCCAAAACAAGGAGAGGATGAGAGAGACTCCGGTGGACCTTCTGAATAGGAAGTTCGTTGAAATGAATCCATTTTGGCCAGTTGGATGAATATGGAATATAAACAATACCCATTTCTGGCTGGCTCTCACTTAGTGCTTAGCTTTATGTCCTCTTTCAATTTGACAGGGTGGGAGAATGTAAGAACTAGGTGATTGTTCATGAGTCTAGGACTATGTTTGACCAAACAATGTTAAAACACATGGTTGAAACACACAGTCACTGACCCACTGATGCTAAAAATAAGCAGCACAGTTCTAGCTACATTGTTAAAGAGGACGACACTAAAACTACAAACTTCATAGGGACCAACTATCATGGTATTTCATAATCAAACAAAATATCTACTTAGTGTCTTTGGGAATTGCACATAAAAGCTAACAAGTTTCCCCCAGATGTGGAAACTAAAGAATAAATTTGCTCAGGACTTGCCCTGAATACCCCTTTATAGTCTTTAAAACGCTAAGTCAAACTGGTTACAAATCTATTGCTGAATGTGGGGTTTTTGCTATCTCAGGGTCAAAATTCACTATGTTGGTGTTCGTTCAGCTCTGCCGGTACTCAAGTTATTCACAAGAAATAAGCAGTGAACAAAGAACCCCTAGCTTTTTGACACAAGTTAAATATTCTTGTTTTGAAACTGAATGTGAGGTAGAGGCTAAGTAGCTATCCCCAGATCATAATTAAGCAGGGACTGTTTGTTCCTGCAAAGACACAGCCCGATTCCTGCAGTTTGTGTTATGTAATGATTCATTTTTTATTCCAGTTAATCACGGTACAAAGCTATTCAAAAGAGTTCCGGATCAACATGAATAGTATTATTAATATAAACCCAGGCAGGAGTTCAGAGGTTTTTTATAAGAGATATCTATAATTATTGCTTAGACTGCCAAATGCACAATGAAAGAAACTACGATTCTGAATAGCAGGCATAAAATTCATATTAGCCTTATGGAATACACACAGATTAAATTCTAAAATTCAATTAATTCAAGGTTAAAGCTAAATCCACATTTGAGGAGATAGCAAAGTGAAGATCTTCATTATTTTGTACATCACTGAACAATATATTGGACTGTTAAATACTATAGTTAGTATAATATGATATAACCTTTGAAAGGTTATAAATGTGTGATTTTTGCCAAAGCTTTTATTATTTTTTAAAATAGCAATGTTAAATATAAAATACTCAATCATTTGAGAATGTGCAGAGAAGAAAGTAAAAAAATCACTTCACATATCACCACCAAAAATAACATTGTTAATTCTTCTGCAGCTGCATTTCAATGACTGCATACTATTCCGTTTTGCATCTGCATTGTGCTTCACTAAAACTAATGTCCAGTGATGAAATATAGCTGGTTGTAAATTTTTCACAATTATGAAAGCAGTTGTGGATATCCTTCTGTCTATGCCAATTTCCACTTGTGATCTTTATTCCATAAATGCCACAGAAATGATTGCTGAACATTTTATATATTAATCCATTTTCAAATTTTCTCACCAGGAAGATGACAGCAATTTTCACTCCCTTGCTATAACATGAGCGTATCCATTGTTAAACTCTTGACAACTCTGATTTGTCAGATTTTTTATTTTTTTCAGCACACTAGAGAAAAAAAGTCACTTTATTATTTTTTATTTTTCATATTTTTTATTTTTTAAATTTGGTTTTATTTTCAAATATTTGCTGGGAGTTCTGGGATTTTTGATGATATTTTTCTAATGTTTGCTTTTAAACTAGTTAATTTGTTTTTATTATATACATTCAAAGTATACTACATGATGTTTTGAGATATATATGTGTATGTACATGTGTACATAAATGATTACTACAATTAAGCAAATTAACACATCCATCACCACACATAGTGATAAGAATACCTAAAATTTACTCCATTAGCAAATTTTCAGTATACAATACAATGTTATTAACTAGAGTCCTCATGCTACACCTTAGATCTCTAGACTTATTCATTCAATATAACTGCAAGTATGTACTCTGACCTACATCTCTTCGTTTCCTACCCCCGCATCTGTAACCACAATTCTACTCTCCATTTCTATGAATTTAACATTTTTTAGATACCACATATAACTGAGATTATTATCCAAGACATGGAAATAACCTTTTTCAAATATATGGAAATGACAGTTTTCAAGATGTGGAAACAACCAATTTATCCATGGATGAGTGAATAAAAAACTTGTGTGTGGTCTGTGTGTGTGTGTGTGTGGGGGGGGGTACATATAATAATATACAATGGAATACTATTCAGTCTTAAAGAACAGAGTTACTGTCACTTGTGATAAAATGGATGAGCCAGGAAGACATTATGCTAAATGAAATGAGCCACACACAGAAAGGAAAATACCACATGATCTCACTCATATGTGAAAGTCGCGCTGCTAACAAAATACCTTTAAGCTTCAGCCCCTGGCTGAACTCATCCTTTTATGGTCATTACTATAGTCGGCTTATTTATCTGCACCAGTGTATCTAGAGCATTGGTCCATTCGTTTGACAAATATCTGTTAAGCAGCTACTATGTGCCAAACACCGTATAAGAAATTTATCATAAAGCAGGAGAGAGCCCATATCCTGTCCTCAGGGAGCATGAAAGGGAGGTGAAAAACAATGAAATGTATAACAAACAAATACATAAAAAAATTCTAGGTACTGATATGATATGAAGAAAATAGAGAATAGTGTGATAGGGAGGGAATGGAGGACAAGCAGTAAGTAGGACTGTCATAAAAATCCTCATTAAGGATATGACCTTTGAGCTGAAGTATGAATCAAGAAAAGGATTTCGCCCTTGAGGTTCTGGGAGAAGACCACGTCAGGTAGAGGAGAGACCAATCATTGCAGGTCATAGTAAAAACTATGGATTTTTATTCCTGTTTAAATGGGAAGACGTTGTAGGCTTTGTCTTTTTTTTTCCTCCCAAGTGGAGGGTACTTGTCTGTCTTACATTATTGGTTGACACTGCCATAACAACCCACTGGAAATCACTGCATGACTATATTCTCTCTCTTTCTTTTTTTAAATTTATTTTTATCCAGGTACAGTACATGGCTTTCAAAGGATGACCATATTCTCTAGCTATACCTAAGCAATGGTGCTTTGACAATGGGCACGATCAGAGATCACACCTCTCTGGGCTTATTTGTTACAACTGATGGTTCTGGATGGTTCATACCCAGAGCACTGGTTACCTTGTTGGCAAGTGAATGAGTGGTGTGTTAGCAAGATGTTAAAATGGAAATTTTTTGGCAAACAGTGGGAATAAAGAAATTGTTACCAGTTTTAATTCCATTCCAACATGACCTATTAGGTCATTTAAGGAAGCCTTGCAAAAAGGAAGCCCCAAATCACTCTTTCTTTTTTAATCTTTAACTCTAACTTAACATAAATGGATATTAAAAATGTTGGAGGAACCAAGAAAGAAGTCTCTTTTTGCACAGAATTTATTCATATATATTGTTGAAAAATTAAAAATAAAAACAAGCAAAAATGGTGAGATAAAGTATCATATTTCTACTACAAAGAGATCACCACAGTTAATATCTTACTGTATATTATAAATGTACATTTATATATTCTCTCTCATATGTATGCATTTTTAATTCATATGAGATCATACTGCCCATTTTATTTTGTACCTTTTTTCAATCACTTTCCAACTTCTGATTTCAATAAATTTTTATCTCTTTTAAAGATAACACTATTTTCAAATATCTTCAATTATCTAAAAAATGTCCTTTATATCTGGTTCATCCAAACATTGTCAAAGCAGAGCTTGCACTTCTAGGTATTTTTTATCAATAGCTCCATACATTTTTATGACACTGACTTGTTGAAACTCTAGGCCTCCTGTACGATCTTGTAAAAGAGTGTCTATGGTCACTTCACCTGAGTCTATGGGATGAGCCCTCCTTTCCCATGGTGGAGGGGCAGGCAGTGGCTCCCCCTTTCCTCCCACACCTAATCCTGGTGAGGGGGACTTGGAGAAGGACCATCAGGGGCTCGATACGAATTTCTTAGAGTTTGTAGACACCGTGAATTGATATTGGAATTATGCTTGGGAAAATCCCAAAGTAAGAGGCTGTGACTGGCCAGCTGCCTGTGATCACAGAGCAGAGATGGCAGGAGTGGGACTTGCACTTCCACCAGTGGTGGGCCTGCGGGCAAACTTTCTCCACACCAATTGTAGACCCTGTGAAGGAAACAACAGATGTCAAGGGCCTGAGAAAGTTTCAGCCAGAGAGCTGGAACTTCACACCACAGGAAGTCCAGTCACATATTGCCAGTGAGGAAATTTCTAACGAATCAGCTTCTAAAATCCACTTCCCACAATACATCACAACATTACAATCAAATTATATTTTTTCAGTGACTTCTCTCTCCTTTCCACCCCAATCCTGGAATAACTTCTGGCTGCCTAGTGGGCAGAGGTTGAGCAGCCGAGGTATGGAAGAGAGAGCAAACTGGCAGCCCCCTTCCTGCCTGAAGCCAGCCTTCAAGAGAGAAATTGGATGGGTAATGAGATTTAGAGGTTTCTATATTATAGTTTAATTAAAGAAATGAATGCAGCTTTTATGATTTCAGTTTAGAGAACTGTTTGCTATCTAGGGGTGACCAGAGATGCAAAGGACTTGCCTGAAACTATTCCATCAAAGCTCGTGGGAGGAATTTTTAAAAATTGCTTTGTGATTGTATCCTGTCATGTTCCACTTATTCAGAGCACTGTTTGTGGACTTATAGTTGCTCTATTCTCATGGAAAAAACAGGAGAAAATAGAAAGTGTTCCTTTAAATCTCTTTTCACTTTATATGCATATATCCCCTTATGGTAAATATCTTCGTTGAGAGTGAGCTTCCTAACTTAAACAATTAATTTTAATATCATGCAAGCTGATATTTATATTGCATCTGATAGTTTATAGGGCACTTTCATGTTCATTACCTTTATTACCACATTTTTACTGACCATATCCTCTTCCTATTCCTGAGTTACATCTGCACCGTAACAGGATTCTCCATGTCCCTGACATAGCATCGAGAAGATGTTTCCAAAATTAGAACTGTGCCATCATTTTGGGGAACACAAAGGAGCCCATCGGGTGCTAATATGCCTCATGCGTATTTTGGAAGCAGCCTATTCCGTAAGTTGGACACTATTTGGTCATCAGTCTAAGGAGAAAAACATAGGAATGTTAAAGAACAGGATGTGTGGGCGATCTGGCTGTGACATCTGTCACCCTATTATCTCCAGGGTTGGTTTGGCTGATCTGACTGGCTAAGCGGGTGTCCCCTTCCTCCTCACCATTCCATGTGTGTCCCTCCCAAAGCTGTGCGCTCAGTTGAAAAGGATGACCTTCCCCGATAGAGGAGGACTGTTCTTTGGTCAAGGGTAGATGAATAGCTGTGCTCCCTGCTAGAACATCCAAACAAGAATGTTAAAGAACAGTTAAAAGAAAAAAATGAAACAATCAAATGTTAACAAGCCACACAGACCATAGAGCATTTCATGAGGGAAATAGCTTCCTTAATTCAGTTCAGCATATTGCATGACTAGCACTCTTAAAATGAAGAGAAATAAATGCAAGAAAAAGGGAAATTGATAGCTGCTGGGATTCAGTAGGAAACATATAGTATTCATAGAACAGTTCTCATTAGACATGTAAAAATTAAGATAAGGTAAGAATCCTATAAGAAGTAAAGCAACACGCAATAATTACATCTCTCTTCCTCGTTGAAATAAATGATAGGGCAGGCTATTGTCAGCATTAGTAGCAGTTTAAGAAAAATGACTCACTTCTCTCTCTTGACAAAGATACTGAGTCGAGTATGGAGTAATAGTGTAGGTCAGACTGTTAAATATTTCAGAAGAGGGAAGATAGTTTCTTCATTGTAAAGAAAGAAATTCACTTCAAACAAGTGGCATTTCTTTAGTGACTCAATCGGGAGGGGCATAAGGCAAGAGCTATTGAAAAATACCATGTCTTCATTTAAAGACAGACTGTTCAGAAGCTGGGGGATACAGCCAAGGTATCTTTAGAGGAGCTTTTGAAAAATCTTGCTATTCAGTATCTGTTAGGAGAGGAGCAGGTGCTTCAACCAACAATGGTTTTTTGAAGAGGTAAGAAGTAGAAAGTCATTCCAGAGTCCTGGTGCTTATTGACTCTGAAACATCGTGTAACTACTTAGACTCTTCTTTAGTATGAAAACATGCTGTATGTGGGCTAGAAAACCTTGCACTCTTATCCCAATCCTTTTGTCCCAGGAGTCAGGAGCATATTTTCACCTGTGAGGGTCTCATTGATTAACACATGGCAGGGGCGGCGGGGGTAGGGGGGAGGGGAAGGGAAATATACATAACCTAAACATTTGTACCCCCGTAATATGCTGGGAAAAAAACTTCAGTGTTATTTTCCATTTAGGTAAACGCAGGTTGCAGGAATACATTCAAGCTTCACAACATTGTTGTCCATATGTTATAACAAAACACCTGATCAATGATGGAACGAATTCAGGTACTTAGAGAGTGTGTTTAGTGTCTATCTGTGTATGCCACTAAACTAGGAACAGAGCATATTCAAAAATAATGTTCCACGTATTCAGACTCCTAAAAGTCTAAACAAACATAATAGCTATAAAAAATAAAAAAATTCCAGGTTGCCTTTAAATTTTGCTTTTAAATTTAAAATAATGATTTCGTTTCTTTCATAATAAAATACTTTTACAAAAAATAAGAAGTTAAAAATACACAGAAAATAATTATCACCTTGTTTCTGGCCTCATTCATGGAATAAAGAAACTATGTAAAACTGTGAGGTGTTCTCTATCTTCCAGTGCTGAAAAGACACCCCTCATCATATCTCCACTTAATGAGAAGACTAGTATGATAGATTGTATTTTCCAAGGACCATTGCAAAAATATGCTCCATGAGCATCTGAAATCTTTCCACTTCCCCAGTAAGAGGGAGATCTGTCGTCTTCCCTTGAAACTAAGTTGGACTTTGTGGCTGCCTTGACCAATAAAGGAATCAAGAATTGGCAATACACAACTTCTGAGAGTAGGTCACAAAAATGCCATGCACCTTACTCTCTTAGGATGCTTACCCTCGAAATCTAGCAACCATACTGTGAGGAAGCCTAAGCAATCTGTTAAAATATAGAAAGAAATTAAATGTCCCCAAGTTGGGATTTAGAGTACACACACACACACACACACACACACACACACTCTCTCTCTCTTTCTATAGGAGGGCTGTCTGGGAAGTATCCAGTGGTTGGATACTTTCCGAACAGCCCTTCTACATTCATATATATATATACTCTTTCTATAAATACTCTAAATATATATACGCACACACAAACTCTCTCTATATTATATGTACATATATTATCTTGAGTGTGTGTGTATATATATATATCATAAAATGAAATAATATACAGTGACTTAAAATGAGGTTGTATATTTATTTCCAAGAAACAATAGCTGTGTGTTACATAATTTTAAGTAAAAAAAGGCTATAAAACATGATAATTAATCCATTTTTGGCTTTGTTATAGATAAATAGAAATAAATATCTAGATGTCTAAATATCTTGATAGATGAATATAAAAGTCTGAAGAGGACACATCAACATATCAACAGTGGCTGTATCTAAGTGGTAAGATAGCAAGTAATTTTTATTTTTTTCATATTTCACTTATCTGTATATTCTCGTTTCTTTTCCAGTTAGCACATATTAAAAATAAAAGCTGTAAAATTACATAACTAAACTATTTAAATTGTTTTAAGTATTTTATTTGTTCATTCTCCTGCCCATTGTGATTGCATGATGCTAAAAAGCTAGAAGTACAGTTCTCTTAACGTGACTAGACTCTGGTAATGCCCTTTAAAAATGTGCTTCTCTCAGATGTCTGCAAATGCTTGTTGCAGGTGGCTGGGTGGGGGATATAGAAATCTCCTCTTTGCTAAACTAAAAAGAACTATAGATTCCTTCCTTCCTTGAAAAACATTCCCTCTTGCTCTTACTCAAAAGACAATTGTTCTTATTGCCTGTGTGATGTTCTCAGTGATCTCTCAACAGCAGCTGCTGTGGTGAATTCCATAACTTTTTGACTTAATGGATATTTCTAAAAAAATTTTCTATGTTCACATTTGTTACATAACTACCAAGTTCATTGATTTTTATGTATAGACATGGGTAGTTTATATATTTCTCATATAGTTACTTTTTAGTGTTTTATTTTGTAAAGAAGACTTCAATAAGAGTAAAAAATAAACTGAGCAAAGCCTCCCTCTTTTGCTAAGACCATCTTACAATATTGACAGAAGTTCCATTTAACATCACACAACTGAAAGTGGGGTCATTAGTGCAAAGTGCAGGCCAACCATCCCAAAACTTCCGTTCCACTCTTTCTCTTCATACTATCTCCCCTGTCTTCCCCCAGAAGTTGTACAGACAGAAAAAGTATCTTCGCTTCCCTAGATTTGTGACCCATATCTTCATGGTTGGTGCCATTTTAGAGAACACTTTCCTAAAGAACATGGATTTAATTAAATATATTCTGGAACTAAATGAGACTTCTTTTCTGTTGCACTGCACTTAGGGGACCAAAAGAAATAGTCAAATAGTTACTGTCTCAAAAAGCCAAGGCTCTGTGTTCAGATGGGTCCTCTGTTCCCACTGCACACAATTCCTGTAACTTTTTAGAAGCCCTTCATCGATTAAACTACAACTACCCATTAGCTACTAGAAAGCATATGTCGTGTCATCATGGAGAAGATTTATTAAAACTGACATAGAATGAAGAATTTAAATACATAAACCATAACTCTAAAATTTTCTTGTCCACAGAAAGATCTATGTGATTGAAACTCATAATGAAAGTCATACTTAATTTACATTTTGTTTACATTCAATTTGGCTGGCTTAGCAAAACCATAACACAGGGCATATTTTATCTAAAATGTACATACATTTTTTCCTATATGATTAGTGAATAAATTTACAGAACTTATGGTGTTCAAAAATTACTGCTATAACATTTAAATTTTATAATGGAAATTCCAGGACTGGCCAGGGCTTCTGGCCAAGAAATATGAATTTAAAGAGGAAAAGGAATACCTCACTTTCTGGGAAATCTTATTCTCTAGGCCTGACCCTTTTTACATGAAGGATTTGTCATCTGTCAGGGTAGACCAGGGTGCCCGTCTACCTGGTTTTGGAAGAAGCAGCCATATTCCTCTCTGGGAGTGTGCCTATGATATGTTCCTACTGTTACTGATCTCTGTTCTTATTTTCTGAAATGCAGATATAATCTAATTTTTATTTATACTTTGGCCAAAGACAGTATGTAACATTTGACTGATTAATATATAAGTTGAATTAAAATAAAAATTTCCTAGTACTTTAAAATACTACTATGTGCTAGTTTAGATCTACTTTTCCACTAGTTCTGATCTATATTTCAGACATTATTATAATACTATAATATCTGTATGTAATAGTGGGATCTCTATTAAGAAATCTAACTTCTATTTCCTAGGTTTTCCAAAATTCACTCCTCACTGGAATTCTAACACCTTTTTTCTCTTTAAAGCACATTCTCCAAACTATCTAGACTTGTTTAGATATTCTAGTATCTCTAGGATTAGGTCCAGGCTTGTTCAAATCATAGCTGAATCCAAAAAAATTTTAAAAAAATAAATAGTTTGAAATAAATAGGTGATCAGAAACTGAATGGTATTGAAAGGTACTATTTTCTAAAATTTATGTGGGACATTTTGTATTTCTTGCTTCAAGGGTATTGAGGAGCAGCTTTGTTATTTTCATTTATCATTGTACCATTAGCATTTTCTCATGTCATTTAGTAGTACTTTGTGATAAAATGTGTCAATGTTTTAAGAAATATTATAGAAGGGAATATGTAAAACATACCTATTATAGGTTAGATTATATTATACTTTTAAGCATTTTATAAAGTTTATGAAATGAAGTCAGTATTTTCTTAAAATATTCTTTTTAAGTAACTGGGAAGTCTTATTTCTAGGAACATGGCAAAGAAATCATATTGATTCACAATATCTAAACCTATTGGATAAAACAAAGCAAAAAATTTTCAAATACAGACCTGAGTTGACAGTAAGCAGAGCAAAAAAGTTCAGAAGAAAACTTGCTGCAGATACTAGAATTAGCCAATAGAAAATATATGGTAAATGTCTAAATATTTTTAAGGAGTAAATAAGGGAATTAAAAAAGGAATAAGCTATGAAATACCATTACAAATGATCAGGTATATTTGATAAAGAACTAAGTAGAACTTCTCAGAATAGATTGCATATATAATACATACACACTAAATTAAAAATTCAGTGGATGGATTAAATAGCATATTAGACAAAGCAGAACAAAAATCTTAGTGTACTGAACTGAAGAAACTAACCAGAATAAGCCCAATGTGACAAAGAAAGAGGAAGTATAAAAAGATACAAGTGACATACATGATGAAAATAATAACATCAAGAATAGTCTTATTGAAGATCTAGAAAGAAAAAAATATAGAGGAGAGAGGTTGGGCAAAAGAATGAGAAATTTGTTGATATTTGAATATGAAAAAAGACAAGAATTCAATAATATGTATACCTACATATGTTATAATGAAATACCTGTACACCAAAAGACAAAAAAAAAATGTTACAAATAGTCAGAGAGAAAAAGGTAAATCACCTACCAAAACTGGCCATAAGACTCACAGCTGACATAGCAACAGTAGCAATAGAAGTCAAAAAAGAGTGGGTTTTCATAGATTTACTATGATGACAGCATGTAGACCTTAACTTCTAATTCCAAGTTTAGTAAGTCGATCTTTTAAGAGTAAAAACAAAACAAACATATCTTGGAGATACTTGCTTGGAAATACTGCTTTATTTAGATCAGCACACATATCCTAACATAAATTCTGAAGCTGTCACTTATATAAAATTCAGGAAACCTGTGGATATGGCTTTTGTTGTAAGCTGGGGATGAGGACAGCACTTTACCCTGAGTTCTAACAGATTCATAGATTGTAGATAAGTAGGGTCACAGCAGTTGCTTCATCAATGCTGGGAACACATGCATAGCTATTCAAACATTTGGGATTTCTAGTAACTTGTAGGAGAATTTAGCTTAGATCTGAAATCTGCAAGGCAGATTTCAAGTCAAGATTTCAATCTCAAGTCAGTCTTTGGGATGTGTCTGTGGGGCAGCTGTGTCTGCAATTCAGTGCCACAGTCCACTCATCTGGCCAGCTGGGAGGGGCAAAGGGCTGCCTCTCTGGAAAGGACAGATGGAAAATTGCTTGAGGGGAGGGCTGCTACACAAGGGTGCTTATTAAAAAGGATCCAGAAATAACAGAGGGAGCCTCAGTTCAAAATTCCACAGCCCATATCAAGAGATTAGAGACTTTGAACCCACTAAGTATAATAATACCATACCAGTTGCAAATATACTAGCAAAATATTTTGCAAGTGATTTATTAACAGCATTTACCCCCAGATTTCCCCATGATCTAGGAACTAAAAGGTTAATGCTGGGCCAGGCAAAGACTTCCAAGGTTTGATAGTCTCTAAAGCCATGAAGAGCTCTGTGAATCAACTCCTTTCTGACTGCAGAGGGTTTCAGGAGGCATTCCTCTCTTCCTACATTCCTACCTCCACCCACTGAGGAAGGACCTCCTGTCAACCTACTGGTAGAAGGTCCTCCAAGAATGCTCAGGCTTCTGGGCTCTTTCTGCACACCTTGCTTATCTTCCTGGAGCAGCTGAGTCTATTCTGATAGCGGAACATTGGCCATATTGCGTCACTAGTTGTTGCTGGTTTCAGTTAACCCCACAGAGAAGACCAGGGAGTCCACCTCTCCCACATTCTCACTCCCTCCCATCTCTCCAGGCCATGGGGAACTTCTAGGGATCACATGTGCAGGCCCCAGCATGCCAGCCCTGGGCCTTGTGTTTCAATCCTTCCCTTGGCAGGGAGGACATGGGGTGCCGGCAGGGAAGGTTGTGCTCCTGGCAACAAGTGAGTGCTGGGGGCTCACAAGGCCCAAGGCCAGGACTGTACACCATCAGTGGCCAGTGTCACCTGGAGCTGCCTGCTTAGCCATTTATAGAAACAGCAGCCCCCGCGGGACTCCAGCTGCTGTGAGCCAGAGAAATACAAAGAACCCAGGCAGCAGAGGTGGATAATATTTTAAAGGTTGCTCTTGGCCCAGTGCTGTCAGATGCTTGCCCGCCCCAGTGGATAGTGCCTCACCCCTTACAAAGGAGGAGACATTCACCCGGCTGCCCCAGAGAATGACAGAACCTCAAGAAACACTTAGAGAACTTTGAGTAGTAAGAAACGCTGTGAAATTGCAGGGTGCATGTGGAGGGGAGCAGAATGTAGACAAGGTCCTCGTGGAGAAGGGCCTTGCCCGATGTCCTCAGGAGTTTTTATTGTTTACTGCGGTTCAGGAGATGTGTAGCTCGAAAAGCATTAATCCAGAGGGTTGACACAGCGAGATACGCACTTCGAGAAAACATCGCCTTGTCGCAGGAACTAAAGGAAGGACACAGGTGGTGTTATCATAACAGTCCACACACAAACACACACACAAACACACAAACACACACACAAACACACACACACACACACACACACACCCCACACACAAACACACACACACACACAAACACACTCTCACACACACACACACACACACACACACACACACACACACACACACACACACACACACACACACACACACACACACACACAGTGGGGCCTGTGAGGCAGGGAGAGAAGGCAACACATTTCCAGGTAAATTTAGCAAGAAGAATCAACACAAGTAAAGCAGACAGACTGAAGAGATGTGGAATAAAAGGGATAAGAAGGAATTTAAGATTCTTCTGGGTCTTGATTTAATCAGCTTCAGGGATTTGCCATTCAAAGAAACAAGAACTGTGTGAGGGGAGATGAGCCTGGCGCAGGACGATGAGGGTTTTGTTCAAATCAACTGAGCGCGGAGTGCAGGCTCATTCACCCTTTTAGGGATGTGTGCTCTAACCACTTTTTAGGATTATTGGGTGCAGGTGGAGTCAGTTTGATCTATCCTTTTTAAATTTTCTCATCAAACTTTAGCTAATAGTTTCAATGAAATTGAATTCAATGAAATTGCTGCCTAGAGCCAGATTTTCATTAGAAGTTGCAAAATGATGATTTTCTGATATTATCAATCCTTTTATGTTTTATTAGCTATAATTTTTCCCATAAAGAAAAACTTGTCCTTATGCAAGATCTGTTTATCCTAAATATAGTTTGTACAGAAACACAGATTAAATACATAATTCTTTCCCTTTATCAATTCCCTGAATGACGAGCTGTTGCTCTAACAACATGCAATGGTGAACATGGTTCAGATTGTCTGAATTTCAGCCACTTGGAGTCAGTTTCTAGGCTTTGCTCCCTTTGTTCTTTGACATGATCTCATTCATCATTCATTGCTTCCTTGGTGTTAAAATAATATGATGTTCAGGTTCATCTTTTATTTGACATTAGCAAACATTCCTTCAAACACCCCTGGTTTCTTTTAATGGAAAATGTATTCAGAGACAGTAATCTGGGTGCTAGAAGTGATTTTTGGTTTTCGTGTCTTCTCTTTTTACGTATTTTAGTAGATAAAAAATCATGAGTTCATACTAGTTTTTCCAATTCATTTGTAAGATTTTTACTTCTTTGATTTTATACTTTTATCTACTTTCTATTATCTGGAAAATCTTTGTTTCTACCAATATTAGCAAAATCACATATTTGTTTTACCATACAATAATCATTTCAAGGTAACAATACTAATATTACTTCAAAAATGAAGTCTAATATATGCCTCAAGTGTGTGTTCTGTAAGAACAACATTTTTATATAACCGTAACTTAATTATCAAATTTTAATCCAGTTCTTTGCCCAGTTTTGAATTCACATTAAAATTTCAATAATATTCTTTTAGAGCCTCCTTATTAGATGCAAAAACAAACAAACAAACAAACAAACAAACAAAAAAACAACAAAAAAAGGACTTCATCCCACCCTTGGAAAAAAATCTCTCAACAAATTTGGAATAGGAGGGAGCTTTCTCCACTGAAGAAATGTCATATATGAAATACCTATAGCTAACATTATACTTAATGGTGACTCATTAAACAATTTATCTGAAAAATTCTCCAGCAAAAAGTATGAAATGACAAGGCTATTCATGCAGCATTTTTATTGTTGCTGTTGTAGCAAACACAGAAAAAATAAAACAATTGTTTATAAAGAAAAGATTGTGGAATAAATAATGGCAAACACAGTAGTGTACTCCTTAGGTACAAAAAAAGAAAGAACTCTATATAAGGTCCAATATCTGTCTATTCTTGTCACCCTCCAGTCCTTTCAAATATTTTTTACAATTTTTTTTCCAAGTTTTATAATTGTTATCTGCTCAAGTATTAGTTCCATTGGAGGTGGAAGTTGTGGTTCTTATGGGCATGTCTTTGGGATAGATTCCTGAGATGGCTATGTCAAAGGGTATGAATATGTAATTCTGCTAGATTTATTTTTAGTTATTATTCTTATGTTTGATTATTTTATTAGTGTTTGTCTTTCCCCTTAAACTGTAATCTCCATATCAACAAGAATTTCATCTGCTTTTCTTCAACACTCTCTTTCTAGTACCTGGCAAAAAGTTGTTGCTGAGTAAATATTTGCTATAAAATTATTAAAAGAGTGGAGGGATTTTGTTATATTAGAATATCATGTATCCAATGCATCATAGATAATTTTGATGTTATCAATAAAGACATCACAGTTTCATATTTTACATTTCAGTCTGTGGTCCATTTTGATTTAAATTTTGTAAATGATGTACAGTAAAGGATGCAGTTTAATTTTTTGCACATAGTATCCATTTATTCCAGCATTGTTTGTTGACAGATTTTCCTGTCTTCACTTAATTGCCTTGGCATTTTGTCATTTCCAGGAGAAAACGTGGGAGAACATTTTAGTGACCTTGGGAAAGACAAATATATTTTAAGTAGAATACACCAAAAAGTATAAATTATCAAATAAAAAATTGACCAACTAACTTGATCAAAATTTTGTTCCTCAAAAGACATTGTTACAAAAATAAGCCACAGACAGAAATAAAAATATTTGTAAAACATTTATATCTGATGGAAAATTTGTTTCTAAAGTTCATAAAGAGCTCTTATAACTCAATAATAAGACAACCTGTGATGGGAAGAATTGTAAGATGGCACTATAGATTCTCCCAGTCTGTGGTACATAGTCCCGCATAATTCCTCCCTCTGAGTGTGGGCAGAATCTGTGAATATGATGGATTTCACTCCATGATTAGGTTACTAATCATGTGACTGTGAGTTAGTCCAAGAGGAAGATTATCCTGGGTGGCCCAATATGCAGGGGCAAGAGGCTCCTGCTGGCCCGAAGAAAGCAAACAGTCTGCCGTGCATGGCCTGTTGAGGAGGTGATGTGGCCAGGATTTGAGGGCCACCTCTAGGATTTCAGAGCAATCTGTGGCCAACAGCCAGCAGGAGCATGGAGACTCCAGTCCTACAGCCACAATGAACTGAATTCTGCCAACAATCTGAATGACGTTGGAAGGGGCACTGAGCTCCAGATAAGATCACAGCACCTTGATTTCAGTCTAGCGAGATCCTAAGCAGAGGGCTCAGCTAAGCCATGCTCAGACAGCTGAACCATGAAAACTGTGAGATAGTAAATGGGTGTTGGTGTAAGCCATTAAATTTGGTAACTTCTTATGCACAAGTAAACACTATTATACAACCTAGTTTAAAAATGAGCAAAACCCTCTTCCGAAGGTGGGCTGGACTTAATGATTTACTTCTAAAAATAGAGTAAGAAAAAGGTAAAAATAGTATCTTTATATAGGTTTAGTATCCCTAATCTGAAATGCTTGGAACTGAAAGTGTTTTGGATTTCAAATTTTTTTAAGGGTTTGGGATATTTGCATTATATTTTCCAGGTAAGAAGCTCTAATACAAAATTTGAAATCTGAAATGCTCCAACGGGCACTTCCTTCGAACTTCATGTAGGTGCTTAAAATCCTCAGATTTAGGAACATTTCAGATTTTGGGTTTTCAGATTAGGGATACTCAACCTATAGATGAGAAATCTAGCTTAATAACTGACATAATTTCTCAAGGTTAATACCACCAATGACAACTCATGTTGATAACATATGCTCCTGATAACACATGATTAGAAGGGTACTTCTATGGTATTCTTCCCCAAAACCCATAACCTCAGTCTAGTTAGGAGGAAAACATTAGGCAAATCCAAACTGACGAATGTTTTACAAAATACCTGGCAAGGACTCCTCAAGATTGCCAAGGTCCTGAAAGACAAGAAAAGACTGAGAAACTACTGCAGACCAGAAGAACATAAGAAAACAAGATGTCTAAATGCAATATGGTATCCTGGATTCAATACTGGCACAGAAAAGGGACACTAGTAGGAAACCTTATAAAATTCAAATACAGTCTGCAGTTCAGTTAATAGTGATGCATCCATGGTGATTTGTGAGTTTTGAAAAGTAATGTCAGTTGATAACATTGGGGGAAACTGGTAAAAGGTGTACGGGGATTCTCTGCATTTTCTTTGCCACTCTTGTGTAAATCTAAAATTGTTCCAAAATAAAAACTTTATTTAAAAGAGGCAAGCTAAGAACACATTAAAAGTTATAAAATGTATAAGTCCAAAAAAGGACTTATGGTAGTAGTGCTAAAAAAGCAGAGGGAAGGAATTTAAGGTGGGCCATAAAAAAGAGTGACATTTAAGAAACAGAATAAAATATTAAAATGCAAGACAATCACAATGCAAAATAACCTGATGTGCTTTCTCCCTACTGCAAGATATAACAATTTCAAAGATTATTCCATATGACACTGAAGAAATTGTCTGTAGTCCTTTGACTTGTAAGTATGGTCTTACTTCTACTCTATGACTTTTGATTCCAGGAGCCGCTCTCCTGCCATTTGAAAGTCATATTTATATTTGCTGCACTGTTCTCAACGGAATTACATTTGCTGGAAAATTCATTAAGATAGCCAGTAACAAAGGAAAATGGGCAACAACTGGAATAGATACTTCATAAAAGAACATATATGGATGAAATATGAGAACACGAAAAGGTTCAGAACAGCACTGATCTTTAGAGAATGCAAATTAAAATAATGAGACATCATGTCATACCCACTAGAATGGCTAAAACTGAAAGACTGCCTATACCCACTGTTAGCAAAGAGGTGAGCAATTAGTACTCCCATATATTGCTGTTGAGAATGAAAATAATATGGCCACTTTGGGAAAGTGTGACAGTTTCTTGAAAAGTCATACAATCCAGCAATTCAACTCCTTATTTTTACCCAAGAGAACTAACAGCATACATCAATACAAAGGCTTGTATGTGAACATTCATGGTACCTTTATTCATAATTGTAAAACACTAGAAACAAGTCAAATTTCCACAAACAGGTAAATGGACAAATAGTTTTGGTACATCCACACAGTGGAGTAAATACTCAGCAATATGAAAGAATGAACGGTTGAGGCATGCAAATACATAAATAAAACTCAAATAATTACCTAGAGTGAAAAAATCCAGACCCCAAAATAAGACCTATTGCATTATTTTATTTACATAAACTTTTACAAAATGCAAATCAATCTGTAGCGAATCAGTGGTTACTTGAGTATGGGGCAAGGAGTGGTAGTGGGAGAGATTGTCAAGAGACCAGAGGGAACTTTTGGAGCTACTAGAAATATTTGTTGTCTTAATTTGATGATTTTTCATGTATATACATATGTCAAAACTCATCGAATTGCCGACTTAAATATGTACCATTGCCGGGCGCGGTGGCTCACGCCTGTAATCCTAGCACTCTGGGAGGCCGAGGCGGGCGGATCGTCCTGAGCTCAGAAGTTCGAAACCAGCCTGAGCAAGAGCGAGACCCTGTCTCTACCAAAAATAGAAAGAAATTAATTGGACAGCTAAAAATATATATAGAAAAAAATTAGCCAGGCATGGTGGCACATGCCTGTAGTCCCAGCTACTTGGGAGGCTGAGACAGTAGGATTGCTCGAGCCCAGGAGTTTGAGGTTGCTGTGAGCTAGGCTGACGCCACAGCACTCGCCCCAGACAAGAGAGTGAGACTCTGTCTCAAAAAAAAAAAAAAAAAAAAGTACCATTTATTGCATACCAATTAAATAAATCTCTAGAAAGAAGAAAAGCAAGCCATGAAAAGGAAGTTTATGACCTAGAATCCATCTATATTACCTTACCACACTTGTTTCATTATCCTTTCTGGGGGCTGTTCTAGATAATTGGCACTTTGAAGGTGGTCCTATGGTGAAAAATGTGAACAACAAAGCAGAGATCTTTGACAAATTCATGTAGGTTATTTCTTCTATGATATGAATGTGTTCCCTAAAAGTTCATGTGTTGGAAACTTCATCCCTCTTTCCTCATAAATAGATTAATGTTGGCTATGCACTCATGAATAGATTAATGTTGGCTATGTACTCATGAATGGATTAATGTTGCTGTCATAAGAGTGGGTTTATTGTCGTGGGGGTGAATTTGTTACAAAAGCAAGTTCACTCTGGGTCTCCTGCCCTTGCCTTCTCACTATATGATGCCTTCAACTATATTATGACACAGCAAGAAGACCCTCACTAAATGCCAGTGCTGTGCTTTTGGATTTCCCAGCCTCCAGATCTGTGAGCCAAATAAACTTTCTTTATTTATAAATTACTCAGTCTGTGGCATTATGTTATACCAAAAGGAAATGAGCCAAGACAATTACTTTTTCACATATATAGTCAAATTATTTTAAAAATTAATGAAATATATGGGTATACGTACACAGGTATGTATGCATGTATATTTTTTAAAACGATTCTTCTTGAGAAAATTTCTTAAATGGTAGGATTTTGTGGCAAGATGTTAGTTCCATCTTTACATTCCATTTTCTCTAGTCATAAGTGAGACTCCCCCACTAAGCTGTTAAAGTGCTAATAGGTTTCTCCAGACTCTGCTATTATTAACAAATTAACATGAGCAACACTTAAGAAGGAGGAGTGGGAGGGTTAATGTGGGGAATCTTCTCTCATATGTCTTTTATGATGCACATTTGGAGGAAAAGAATAGATTTCAATTTTACAAAATGTTAATCTAACATCTTCCCCCTCCTACTCACCAGCATCAAATTTATTAATAAAATGTTTAAGAATAAGGAAGTAGGTACTGCAATTGAAATTCACTGTTATATCTTAACAGAAGAAAGGGTATCAAATTGCAGGATGGCTTTTCAGAAAAAAAGTGAGCAGGAGGTTTGAAAAGTGTGGATGATCTGGATGATCTAGCAAGGCAGAAACAGAAAATAAACACGAACAAATCATGTGCAAATTGATAGAAGAGATGCTACATATTCAAATTTAAAATGCAAACTATGATTTCTTCTGCTAGGTTAGCCAGAATTTAAGGTAAAGAAAAGAGATAGATTTGGTCTAGTAAATGAAATTATAAATGCTGCTGGGCATATTGGGGGATAAGGGGCATGATGATCCTTTTGACTATATTCCAGATATCTTGCATGCATCTATTTCTTTATAAATAACAACAATCCAGGCAGACAGATATCGTGACTATTTTACAGATTTAGAATTGATGCTTACAGAATTTCAATAAGTTGCCCAAATTCAATTGATAGGACTGTTAAATATCAGAATCAAGACTCAAATGTAACATTTTATTGTATGATTATATCACACTTATTTATAAATTTTATGGTTGATGGGCATTTGAGTTAATTCCACATTTTTTGTTATGACATGTTGCTCTGAAGATAGGGAACATATATACTCATTCTTTGGGGCATATAACACAGAAATGGAATTGATGGGCAATAAAGTAAGAGAACATTCACCTTAGTAAATATTGCTAAACAATTGAAAAGTGTGGATAATCTGGATGATCTAGCAAGGCAGAAACAGAAAGAAAATAAACACAAACAAATCATATGCAAATTAATAGAAGAGATCCTACACATTCAAATTTAAAATGCAAACTACCCAAAGCAGTGAAGGTACTTACATCCTCACCATCAGAGCAGGGAGGCTTCAGTTGCTCTACATCTTAGAGAATGTTTGGTAATTTTTGTCTTTGTATTTAACAATTCTGGGTTTTTTTATGGTTATTTCATATAGTGTTAATTTTCATTATTCTGGAGACTAATAAAGCCAATGATCATTGGCCATTTGATATTCTTTTTTAGGATGTGTCTTTTTTATGATGTGTCTATTTAAATGTAATGTATTTTTTTTTTCTATTGGGTTGGCTCCTTTTTTCATATGGAGTAGCAGGGGTTTTTATATTTTGGGAGTATGAGTTCTTTTTCAATAAATGTATTGCAGATATATTCTCACAGTTTGTATCCTACCACTCTCCTAAGGGTGTCTTTTGATAAACAATCATTTTTAATTTTAATGTAGTCTATGGGATATTTGTGTCCTCCTTAAGAAATTTTTGCCTATATTCCACATTCATACAAATATACTAACATTCTAGAAGAATATTTTAGAAGACGTAATGCTTTACTTTTCACATTTAGATGTACAATCATTCTAGGATTGATTTTGGTATATGGTGTGAGGTGGGGATTAGATTCACTTTCCACCACATGACTGTACAAGTGTTCCAGAACAGCTCATTCAAAAGTCATATGTTCCATACTTTAGCCTCACCTTTGTTAAAATTCCAGAGTATGAGCCGTTTCTAGATTTCCTTTTCTATTGTATTGGTCTATTTATCTGTCATTACATCAATGCAGCATTATCTTAGTTTTCTCTTGATATCAGATACAAAATATCATGTTTTGTATCAAGTTACCAGCTTTTGGTTTGCCTTCTTTATATTTATCTCATATGTTATTGGTGCTTTGCATTTCTCACAACCTTTGAATCAGCAAGAGGAACTCTCATGATTACTAACTCTATGTGAGCTCTGATAATTTTTCTTCTTAGAGTTTCCTGGTATTTTTTTTTCCCTCAGAAGTCATTCTTGTCCAGCTCTGAGGGGCTTCATCCTAAACCTGCCCAGATTGACAGTTGGCCAAAGACTCAATTGGGCCACCGTAAAGACTGGTGGATAGGCCAGGCGCGGTGGCTCACGCCTGTAATCCTAGCACTCTGGGAGGTCGAGGCGGGTGGATCGCTCAAGGTCAGGAGTTCGAGACCAGCCTGAGCAAGAGCGAGACCCTGTCTCTACCAAAAACAGAAAGAAATGATCTGGACAACTAAAAATATATATAGAGGTAAAATTAGCCGGGCATGGTGGCGCATGCCTGCAGTCTCAGCTACTCGAGAGGCTGAGGCAGAAGGATTGCTTGAGCCCAGGAGTTTGAGGTTGCTGTGAGCTAGGCTGACACCATGGCACTCACTCTAGCCAGGGCAACAAAGCAAGACTCTGTCTCAAAAAAAAAAAAAAAAAAAAAAAAAGATTGGTGGATAACCTCCATTGTGTAACTCCTTCCTCTCTGAAATTTGCCTCACAAATTCTAGAGTTCTCAGCCCCCTCAAACTCAAATTTCTGTCTCCTTACACCAGTGAGTTTATCAAGCCCTGTTTGGGGTCCTTCGTCCTCTACTGTATTTTGGAAAGTGCTTCTTGGCCAAAGCCTAAATGCACCACCAGGGCTAACATCATTTGTTTCCTTTCTCACAAGGATCACAGTCAGAGCTGTCTGTTTTCTAATGTCTGAAAATAAATCTTTGAATATTTTGCCCAGTTTCTACATGTTAACAATGGGAGGTTAATTGTGGATCATCTTATTATCTCTGTGCCAAATGTAGAACTCTAAATGTACTTATTTGAGTTTGCACAACCTATATGCATTTATTTTCTGTTATTTTATCTAATTTATCTTAAAACTACTCATTCATGTTCTTAACAGCCAGCAGAGAATCACGTCCTTCTGTGGCTTTAGTAAATTTGTTACAGAACATGGTAGGGTGAATGTGTAAATGGCAGAAGTGCAATGTGTATATATTCCAAGCATCAAGATGAATAAAATCCCTCTCGGTGATTGTGACTAAACAACAACTTATGTATCAATTCATAGTTTGTTTCCCTTTAGGTTAAACAGAATTTTCCTTATTCTAAACAAATTTCTAAATCAACATGCATCCTTCAATGCAGAGTACTAAATCAGGTAGGTTATGTTGTGATTATGAAATCTAGAAAGTATTTATATTAGAAATAAAACCCACCTAATAGAAACACAATATGATTCTATAATGTATGCCCCATATTAAATAATCAGTTCACTTAAATTTGGAATTTTACTAAGGTATTGAAATTGGTTCTGTGTTTTCCATGCATGTACCCAGTGAATCTTTGCATTTACAACAAGTTAAAAAGTCAAGTGACCTTTCAGTTATTGGATCACAGAGCAATAGATTAGCCTTTTTTCATATGTCCATAAACTTTAAAGACCCAGAAATAAATCCTTTATTTTACTTAATTTTGATACTTTTCTCAATTGATGTAATAATTATATATAGAAAATAATAATTTTAAATACATTATAAGTATTCCTAAAAAAGATTTCCTTATGAGAGGATTTCTTTAATTTACAAGCTTTAGCTAATTTCACGTGTGAGTACTGATATAAAAGGTATTGTTTTAAGAAAGAGGTATCTGGTAAAAACAGGATATATTGAAGCAAAACAAGGGATCTATATATTGATGTTTTTTTCCAAGTTGCATGAACATTTAAAGGCATTGCAACCTGGTTTAAGAAAAATCTAGAGTTCAAATAATACTGTTGAACAGCTGAGCTAAAAAGAACTATAGTCGTCAACTAGTCGCCTAAATATACACTGTACATGTATTGTGTTTATATGTGACAAGAACATTGTACTATTTGGAAGAGATTATGAAATGGAACATACAGTTATTATTCTTTTTCTCTAGAATAAAAATAAAAATAGAAAAATTTCTTCCAGACCTTGGAACCTTTATTATTTCACTCTAATATATACATTCCCTAACCTACAGTATGTATAAATACAATATTAAAGAGATTACAGTAAGCATTTTGTTAGATCACTATCAAAGTATTAAAGTATTCAATCAGTTAACAGATGTGTTTCTAGCTTCTTTTAGATTTTTATGATCATTTGAGAAATTTTACTTGTCACTATTAAATAACTAATTAGACTAAATAAGGTGAGTCCAATGTAGAAACTACTCAAGTTTCTCATACTGTTCATAATCCATATTCTCCATATATGTCCAAATTATATGTACCAACAAAAAATAAATCTGATTCCTAATATATGTAATTTGGCAGAAGGCAATAGCACATGGCGGTATCTTGTGCAACACAGGCATTTAACATACAGGCTCACAGCTCAAGAACTGTGCTGTGCAAACATTACTACAGCCTGCCATTTGCCAAGGGAAATACTTTTGTGAGCCTCATTAATTTAATTGGTCCCTGTCATCTAGTTAAAAAGGAGAAAAAAGTGCATTTTTAGATAAAACCAAAGATGGTTAAAAGTCCTATTAGATTGTGCAGCACTTCAGAAATTTCAAGTTAGGAAGGAAATTGAATTGAGGAAATTGAATTCATTTTGTACCACCTGCCTACCTGCCTCCATCCTCTCCAATCTCTTACATGGTGAATCACAAAATTTCTAACTAAAAAAAGTCAGAACTCTTAAATATTAAGAGCTTGTACTAATTAATCTATTCCTTTTAATTTCATGTACATGTATTTTATAATATCTCTCAAGGTATAACTGCAGTTGGTATCAATTCCACTGCGAATGTTGCCTAACATCTCTCCAAGCTCCTAGTTTGCAAACCAATGCGGACATCTCGCTCTGCCTCCTACGGCTGGATGGCTGGATCGTTTGCAAATTCTAATGTTTCCTGCGTCACTCACTCTATCAGGTGAGGTTCTAAATTGCACATTGCACCTGCTCCCTACCCTGACTCGGAGGAGACAAGGAAGCCCTCATCACCTGGCTCCCTCCCCTGCTCCTGGCTCCTACTTGCTAATGCCACGTGCTTTTTGGAAACAGTTCTTTGGATGCTTCCAGGAAGGCTCTCCTAGAGTATTTCTCTGTGGAGAAAGAGCTGCAGCGAGTGTTCTGGGCAATATTTCCCACTCTATTTGTAGAATATGACAATCCTTCCAAAGGAATCTGGGATTACTTTTACCTAGATTGTGTTCTCTCAAGACCTAGCTTCCTGGCAGAGACTCAGGGCCACCTCCAGTGCCCCAAAGTGTTCTCTGCAGGCCCTTTCCTATTCTGCCTCTGAATCATGATCTTTTTGGCTTTTTCTCAATATGACAGTCAGTACCTTCTGGAACGAGGTCAGCAAACTGTACCCCATGGTCTAAATCCTGACCTCCAACTATGTTTATATAGCCCAAAAGCTAAGAATGGTTTTTACATTTTTAAATGGTTGAAAAAAACCAAAAGGAGACTAATTTATTTTACATGAAAAAGATATAACAGTCAAATTTCATTGTCCTTAAACAACATTCTATGGAAGCCCAACCTTGCTCATCAGGTTAGGTTTTGTTTGTGGCTCCTTCCGTGCTGTAATGGCAGTTGAATAGCAATGACACACTACATGGCCCACCGTACCTGAAACCATTCCTGTTGGGCCTTTTTCAGAAAACAATTGCTGAACTCTGTCCTAGGATATTACCAGAACACAGGAATGGGGATTTTAGAGTATATTACTTCAGGCAAGTGACTTAGGATATTGTTATGAAGAACCAAGAGTCCCCCATGGGCCAATTGAGATTAAAATAGATGAGATAATGAGGTTGCACAAAAAGCTGGACTTCCGAATTTTCCTAATAGGAGTGCCTCAACTGTGATGTATTCATTCACCCCTGGGTCTTTCCTTAACATCATTGTAGGTGACTGCGGTTCAGCAGCCCAAACCAGCCAAAACCTGTATTCAGGACCAAATATGTGCATCTTACTGGGATAGTCTATTAACTTTCAGTGCTTTGGATTGTCCATCCATAAAATGAAGTCTTTGAGATAAATGTTGTGTTTTGTCTTGTTCCAATATTCCAATTTTATGATTGTACTGACAATGAAAAATAACTTTCACAATTTAATGTTTAAAGCCAGCTGTTGAATTCAAGTTACAAACATTTGGCAAAAAAAGATAGTTTTATCTCAGTTAAGCATCTCATACTGTGAAAATTTTGTTTTATTTCTTTCATCTGAAGCCACCTGGAGCTCTTGAGCATGAACCATTCGTGTCTGCGAAAGCCCACCACGCTGGAAACCAGCACAGTTTATGCCAGAGCCTCATGAACCCACTCCACTGTTGTCTTGTATCTCTCTCACTTGATGATTCTTGCTGTAGGTGGTAAGTGATACAATTGAACTTGGCTGGGTACACCATCTACTCACTAATTTCATGGAATTAAAGTCCGAATCTACTTTCTAAATTGGTTAAAACCTGTAGCAAAAATTAGCAATATTGTTTTGGTAATTTCCCCTCATCCAGGGAACACTGGCAGTTCCTCTGGGTCACTCATGCAGTTTTCTTTTCATTGGAAATGCTTTCTCCCCCAAGCGAAAATGCATACTGTTTCATTGGACATTCAGGTTGTACCAGGCTACCTGTGGATTTTTTAAATGTGGTAAACAGCTGTTACATTTGAAAAGACAGTATTGAGTCATCCTAAATAGATTGTTACATGCAAGTTGTTCCTTTGCTTTGTTTCAGGGACCCTGTTGAAAATACACTTGCCTGACAGTTACAGGGTGTTTTGGATTCAGCAAGTGGTCTTTGTATTGAAAATTATACTTTCCCACAGACTGGCTGTGCCTTATTTACTCTCATTTGTAATCAAAAGTTGGCTTAGTCATTCAACTCTTCTTTTGTTGCTTAGATGCAGACTGATAGGCTCCTCTTGAATCATTTAAATGGTTTTCATTTTTTGTTATAAAACACACCAATGCTAGGAAAGTTCAATCTAACGTCAAAGACCAACTACTGTCCCTTTAAGGACACTCTCTTTAGGCTCCTGCATTCAGGCTTCTCTGCAGGCGTGGCTGCACCTGCATCTTAATTGTTCAGAATGCTTGGGTGACTAGCCTATTTTGAAAGTTCTCTCTAGGAAAGGCAATTGCACCGCCAGCCTGGACAATCTCTTGTATGATTTTACAATCCTTACAACCAGGGAAGGTTTAGCTTTTCTGCCCACTTAGCATTTAGTTAAAGGCAACATTTTTTCTTTTCTTACTTTATCCACATTATATCTAGAAAACCGGGCAACATCATGGTTTTTATAATACAGGTATGACTGCTCCCAATAGAAATTCTTTACTCAGTTAAGTAACAAATGTGGAATAAATGTTGATTGTTTCTGTACATTTCTTCTAGGCATTATTTGAAGAACCATCACATTTGATAGCCATTATAAAGAAATCTAAACACACCGGCAACTTTTCTTTCTCTCTGCAAACAATTAAGGCAGGATGGCTCTGAATGGCCAGACATCTGCTTTGGGCTGTTCTTACTTTACTTTCATTTCCTGGGAACTTGCTTAGAAAGTCTCTGTTAAATCCCTAAGAAATGCTTCCTTGGTCATAAATATGGCTCCTCTGTAAAAAAGACACAGGTGGAACTGATGAAGAATTTTTGCCTTCCCATCTGCTGTATAAATTCAGGATTTTAAAGGTTTGATGTGGAGAATACAAGAGTCCTCTATGGGCCACTTGAAACTGAACTCTACCACCCTCACTGCTGTCTCCTCAAATTTATCATGTGGGTGGTTTTAACCTGGGGTGAAATGAATGTGGAAATAGTGGGAGGCATTGAATTGAAACTCTTCCTGAAATTATACCTTCCGATCAGCTGTGGACCAGGTACATTATGTAGCCAATAACGCTATTTAAATTCCACTACATAAACCTAAATAATCTCCCCGGATTATAGACCGTTCATATAGCATGGTACAGGGAGACCAATCCAGGGAGAACCCAGTAATTCCCTACATCAAGGAGGAAGAACCAAGATCCAGAGAGACACCGAGAAACCTAGAGTTTTCAGAACTAGAGTGTAAGAAAGGAAAATGCTGTGCAGTGAGAGGGCCCCAAAGTCTTCAGAAGATCCCCTTCGAGTATTCAGTCAAGTACTAGCCAGTACTCCCTTGGGAGAAAACTGCTCAAGGCCTGATAAAATTTATCCCAAAGGATTGGAGGGAATAGTATCCAGCACTCACACATGGCTGGGAATAGTGCCTTGTCCCACCTGTTGTGGAAAATTCATCTGGGTGGAGCTTGAGTAGAATGCTTAGGTCTTGTGATTGCAGAGGGATACGATCAACCCAAGACTAAGCGTTGCTCTGATCTCACTAAACAAATCTTAAAAGCAAGATCTGAAAGAAGCAAACAGTTCTTAGAATTACATTTTGTAGGGTCAAAAGTTAGATAGAGACAAATAGTTATGATAAAAATAAAAATTGAAGCTCTAGAGATAAAAACTACAGCAAGTGAGGTGAAAAATACATTGGATGGTATCTACCACACATTAGATGGAAATATTTTTTTAAATATACAAAGCATCAATGAGCTGTGGGGCAACTCTGAACAGAATATATAGCTGTAATTTTACTGCTCAAATGGAAAGAGGGAGATAGAAAAGATATTTAAAGTATTAACAGTGAAAAAAATTTCAAACTTTGAGCCACAAATAAGTTAAAAGTAAAAGATGGAAAAATATAATATGGTTACACTATCACTAATCTAAAGAAGCTTCAGAGGTGATGTTCACCTCAGAAAAGATTGAAGAATAGAATATTTACAATGATGAAGAAGGGTGTTTCATAATATGGAAAGGGTCAGTTGATTAAGAGGCCATAACAAGCCCAACACTTTCATATCAATTACACCAAATACTTTTGCATCTTCAAAATACGTGAAGAAAAATGTGGTAAAACTGCAAGGAAAATGTTCAAATTCACAATTCTTCTCAGAGGTTTCAATCTCTCAATAATTTATAAAGCAAGTAGACAGAAAAATCAGAAAGAATATAGAAGAACTGACTAATACTATCAAACTAATAATTGATATTTATAGACTTCCACCCCAAAACAAAAAAATAAACACTTTTTTCAAGTGCCTATTTACCAAAATAGATGATATTCTGGGTCATAAAACAAGTCTCACTAAATTTAAAAGGATTCAGGTGATATAGAGTATTTGCTGTGACCACAATGTAATTAAATTAGAAATTGATAATAGAAAAATCTCTGGAAAATCATCGAATGTTTGGAAACTGAAAACCATACTTCTAAATGATCTCGAAAAGGTATTTAAAAATATTTTTAATTGAATGAAAATAAACGCATAGTATATAAAAATTTCTGGCATTCCATTAAAGCAGGGCTTAAGCTAAAATTTATATTAAATAGCACAAAAATACCTATATTAGAACAAAAGAAAAGTATCTAATTAATAACCTCAGCTTCCACCTTCACGAACTAGAAAAAAGAGCAGTTTAAAAGCGATGTAAGCAGAGGAAAGGAAATAATAAAGATAAGAGCAATGACAAATGAAATACAAAACACAAAAACAATAGAGAAAATCAATGAAAACTAAAGATGGTTTTCTGAGAAAATCAATAAAATTGATAAACCTCTAACTAGAGTGGTCAGGAGAAAAAAAGGAGAAGGCACAAATTGCCCATATCAGGAATGAGAGGTAATATCAATGCAGTTTCTAAAAATAGCAAAAGGACAATAAATATTGTGAACACCTTTATGCCAATAAATTTGAAAATTTGGATGAAACAGACAAATTCCTTGGAGTATATACATTACCAATCTCACTGCACAAGAAATCAGTTATTTAAATAGCCATATACTTATTAAAGAAATTGAATTTTTAGTTAAAAACCTCTTACAAGGAAACAGACACAGATGGCTTCGTGGATAAATTCTATCAAACATTTAAGGAAGAAATAACGTTAAATCTGAATAAATTACTCCAGAAAATTGATGAGAAAGGAATACTTCCAATTCATTTTGTGCTACCTGCCTTGCCCTAATATGAAAACTAAGATAAAACATTACCAAAAGTACATTTAAACAAAGTTTTAGCAAATTCATTCATGTGGTATTTAAAAAGAATAAGCAAATGGGATTTATCCCAGAATGCAAGGGTGATTCAACATGCCAAAATCAACCAATTTAATTCACAATATCTATTGGTTTTCTAATTCTGTATAACAAATTACTACAAATTTGGCCATTTAAAGTAACACTCATTTATTAGTATAAAGTCTGTATGTCCAATGTTCTCACGATGAGGCTGAAGTCTTTGCTCAGGATGTCACAGGATGAAATAAAGTGTTGAGTGGTTTGAGTTAGTAGGTGGAGATTCTGGGGGGAAAATCTTCTGTGTTCACTCTTGTTGGCAGAATTCAGTTCCCTGTGGTGGCAGGTCCGAGGTCCACATTTTAGTCTAGCTGTCAGCTGGGGGCTGCAATCAGCTTCAAGAGATGGTTCAGATTCGTTAATATGTGGTTCTCTCCATCCTCAGGCCTTGCAGCAGTGTGTCAAATCCTTCTCATGCTTCATATCTCCGATTTCCTCCTCCACAACTAGTTGGGAGATGATTTCTGCTTTTAATGAGTTCATGTGATAATCTCCCTTTCTCAAAGTCAAGTGTGCCCTGTTAAATATTCTAATCATGGGAGTAAAATTCATCACATTCACCATATTCATAGTCCTAGGACTTAGGCAGGGCATGTACACTGGGGAGGGCCGTGGTGGAAAATCTTGGGGAACTTATTCGAATTCTGCCGCAGAGACATGCCAAGAGGAGTCTGAACGAGCAGACCTTGCTCAGCCACAGCCCAAGTTTAGTACCATCAGATCACATCCTTTGTCCCTCAGTCACACTTCTGCAGGACTGTCCATAAAAACACAGGTCTCCCTGGGTCTTCAAGTCTTCATATCTGAAGGCTCCCTTGTCACATAAAACTTGTATTAAGTAGATTTGTTATGCTTTTCTCTTGTTAATCTGTATTTTGTTACAGGAATCTCAGCCATGAACCTAGAGATGGGTAAAGATATTACTTTTTTCTCCCCTACAGAGACACGGTAAATAGTGAGGAAGCTGATGAGAATTTCCTTCCAAGAAAGTAAGTTTCTTTTTAAGAAGAGTTTCAACTTTTTAATAAAACAATTATGAAACAATTTGGCCAGTACGGAAGAGTTAAATAAAAAAGAGAAAAAGAAAGATAAAAAAAGAAATATCTTCCTAAATCATATCACTCAGAGAATGAATGTTGCCAATATCCAGTGAACCTCATTTCAGATCTATCTCTAAGCTTATAGACGGTGGAAGGATTGGTAGATCAACTAATTTTACAAAAATTATATCTTAACGTACATAATTCTTAACATTTCAAAATGTAATTCTACTTGAATTTAAAGTATATAATAAACTGAATAGACATTAACTTAAAGAACTCAAGTATTACTTAAAGAGATTATTAACTTTTAATAGATTCCTCAGAAGCTAAAATGATAAATTAAATACTTGAAGTTATCATGTTTCTATAGCTATGAATCCAATTTGTTCAGTATGTATTGATTCAAAGCTGTGTAAGGAGTGTTAATGTGAATGGTGCATCTTCCTCTCTTCACTTAATCTGCATGCTTTCTAGGTTGTGTTTTTTGTTTGGACTTCTTTTGTTTTTTTCTAAGCATTCAATTTTCAGTAGCAGTCACTTTTACCACCTTTTTTTGTTTTTTATTCTTAATTTGTATTTCATTTTTCCTTTGCCTAAATATCTTATTCAAGATTTTTTTTTCCTCTCAAACTGTTCGTGGGTATAGTATTCCCTGAGTTCTTAAATGTTGTCTTTTATTTTAAGGATAACTTGACTGGCGTAAATTTATCAAACCACTTTTTTATGAGACTTTATTTTTGTATAATTATTCATATAACTCCTTATTAATGGAGTTCAGAACTTCCCTAGACTATCTTGGTGCTAATTTTTCTGAATCATTACCTTCCCTAATACTGACTGGGCTGCTTCTATGCACAAATTTATCTTTTTATACCAGAAAAGTTTCCTGCTATTACATCTCATGATACTTCTTTGTGTCATTTGTGAACTTCTCTTAACACCCAATCACTTTATTGAAAATCATATTATATTTATGTTAATTTCCATTTTATATCAATTACTTCTTACTTTACCATATTCTTGACATGTTTATTATTATACCTATTTTTTCTTACTTCTACAGCAGGTTTTTACCTCTATAATGATTTTATACATCTCTCTTCTATTATTTTCTCATTTACGCTGGTTTACTTTTCATTCCCATAACATCTTACTTTCTTGAGGTCATTTTTTATGACAATCATGACATTTTTAATAACTTATTTAAGATAAAAGATACCTATTTGCTTAATTCTTATTTTATTTACTTCATTACCTTTTTTCATAATATACGTTTTTCTTTTAATTTTTGCTAGGTACATTTCTGACAGCAATGATTTTTTTCATACTCTGTTACATTAAAATCCATCAGTATCATATTTTAAAAAGACGCTTTACCCATGTATAATTTTACAACACCATGCAATGACATTTAGAAATTATTGGTTTACTGAGTTATGCAAAACTTACAAAAGTTGTCAAATTCATAATCTGGTATCAAAGAGATCACATTCATTAATATCATCACCAATCTCATCAAAAAAGTCTTTAAATATTGAGAAGTTGTTGATCTCACAGTCAAAGACATGACTTTTTCAAAATTTGGATTTTTCACATGCAAGCTTGAATTTAATCATTAGCAACAAACACTGTCAGTTGTTTTCCTGCATGTGACAGGTTCACTTTCCTCTTTTTTTTTTTTTTGACAAAATATCTGCCAAACTTTCAAGTCAGAGTAATCATAGTTTGTCAGTCAGTCTTTTAAGTAAAAATGATGTTAAATGAAAAAATCAGTTAGTTCCATTTGCAAATGTGACAATGACACTTGATTTTCCTGCAGACAACCATCCTGCTTTGGTATGTACCCGAAGTGCTTTATGTACTTCACGTTTCATCAAGCAGAATTGTAAAAAAGCTGTGTATCTAACGGTTGAAATTTCATAAAATTAATAATTTTTGCTGCTCACCAAGGATATTCTTAAGTGAAACTGGCATCTTTTCCCACCGCAGTTGCGAGGAAGAATATAATGACTGCTAGTTCAGACTGGTGCCACTGCCTTGATTCCTTCCTGTTAACCCACCAGCTTTTACCCACCATTGCTTTTGTGTCATCATTGCAAATGGCAATATAGCAAAAAGGCTGCTAAATCTCAATATTGTTATACGGACAGTTTTGACTTTGTGTTCCTTGGAGATGGTCTCAGGGAACCCAGCAAACCATGGAGCCCTGTGAGAACTGCTGGCTTAAGCAAACTATGGAAGGAATAAACTGTTACTGCCTTCATGGTGGTGGAATTAGTAGCAAGAAGGAATCAATCTGTTTATCTATCTCTTTGTTTTTTAACTGTTTTCACTCATACATTATTTTTATAAATTACTTTTAAAAACTCAATAAAAGGAAACGAACAAATAATTCTCATCATAATCAGCAGCAGCAATTTGGCCTAAGTCAAAACGTAATTTTAAACCTTTTCTGATGTCTGCCTTAATGTGACCCTTATTTTTAAAATAGATATCTAATACTCATTCAACTGATACATTGAAAAATGTTAAGGAATTTATGATTATGCTTTCAAATGATATATTTTGTACTTGGGATAAATGCTTCATTGACTTATATAACATAAAAATCAACAAATGCACACATTCAACTTATTGGCAAAACCAAAAATAATTTGACTCTTTATGATCATCAATATGTAAATAAATACACAGGTGAAATCTTAATCTTTTAGAAAGAAACATATTTAAAATTGCTTGCTCCAAAGATAAATTAATGTTTCGCCAAAGCCTGCAACAATGTGAAAAAAAGTGTAAGTCCCCTAAGAGCGCGAAATATGTGTCATTATTCAACAGTCAGTTCCATTTTTAATGAGTTCCCTGAGCTACTCAAGGTACTTGAATTGAATGATTTAATCAGCACACTATTTCCTATTTTCTCATTTACGTACATCAAACTGAAAATATAATCACCTGCATTATGTAGAAACTCTTTTATGTCCTGAGCAGGTCAACAGTATTAATATGAGCTTATTTGGCTTGAGAAAACCTGGATTGTATCTGCTCTACATAAACTGATTAAATTTTAATTGCATTTACCATATTCCTTATAGATTTTGTTTGGTGTAGTTAAACCAATTAAACTTATAACACACTTATTCACAGAAGGTGCCAAGAAAAAAGAGTTAAAGAAAACTATTATTTTTCACTACTTGATAGTGTCTTTAGCTTTTTTATTACTAGATTAGATATCATTGCAATTAATTGAGTGTAATTAAAAAGTAAAGAGATGTTGTTAGTGTGGTCACTCATCAAGTAGTCTGGTAGAAAATGCTGTGGCACCGGTGACTGAAAAGCTATTAATGAGATGTGTTTAAGTATTTATCTCAACAGATACTCATTGGACTTAGGGTTCCAAGGACAAAGCTATACAAATAATGAGTATTCAAAAGTTAATCGAAAATTCTAGTAATATCATAAAGACATGAAATTTTTTAAAAAAATGTCTCAGTTGTGCAGGGGTTGGCAAACTTTTTCTTAAAGAGCCGTACAGTCTCTGTTGCAACTATTCAGCTTTGCCATTGTGGCGTGAAAGCAGCTATAGATGGTTCCTAAGTGGCAGTATTCCAACGCAGCTTCACTTCCAGCAACAGGGAGACAGTCCATGGCCACAGTTTGCCTAACAGCGTGTCCTCTAACCTAATGATTGGTATAAACTGCGTTCTTAGAAGAAAACACGTCAAAAGTAAAAAAGCAGGTGTATGGGGAGGAAAAATTCATTTCTCTACCCATCCTAGGTTCTTTGGCTGGGGCCCAGTAAATCAGACTGGCAAAAGACAGATTGACAAAAGAAAAACAAAAGGAAGTTTATTAACACATGATGAGTAACTTGATGGTTTGGTTAGAACTTGAGTTGATACTCCATCTTAGCAAAGGGACAGCAAATCTGCAGGGAAGTGACAAGACAAAGGAAAAGGGCCTTGATTCTCTGGGGGTAGCAAATTGTGAAAGGGCAAACATCTGGGAAACTAATGGACATAAGGGCTGGTTAGTAAATTTTGTTATGTAGATTCTGCTAGTGCAGATTCCAGGCTAGTAACGGTCTAGACTTGTCTCTGGTGATTAACTCTTTTCCTTCCTGGTAGAGAGAGAGGGAAGAAATGATAATTTTGTAAATTCATGCTCTGTTTTTTGGCAAATACAGGGAGGGCAAAAAGCTTCTCTGACACTGCTTCTTAATTGCTTTTTAAAAATTTTTTATTATTTTTGTTATGTTTGGCCTCCTTTTTTTTCAAATTTCAGAATATTATGGGGGTACACATGTTTTGGTATTACATGGATTGCTTTTGTACTGCTTGAGTTAAAGTTGTAAGTGGGCCCATCACCCAGATAGTGTACATTTTACCCGTTGGGTATGATTTCACCCATCCCCTCCTCTCACCCCCACCTGCATGGTTTCCATTGAGTTTTACTTCCATTTGTGCACATGAGTGCTGATCGGTTCATTCCAATTTAGTAGTGAATACATACGGTGTTTGTCTTTCCATTCTTGAAATACTTCACTTAGGAGGATGGTCTCTAGTTCCACCCAGATTGTTGCAAAAGGTATTAACTCATTTTTAATGGCTGATTAGTACTGCATGGTGTACATATACCACATTTTATTAATTTACTCATGGACTGATGGGCACTTGGGTTGATTCCACATATTTGCGATTGTGAATTGTACTTCAATAAACATTCTAGTGCAAGTATCTTTTTGATAAAATGACTTTTTTTCTTTGAGTAAATACCCAGTAATGGGATTGCTGGATCAAATAGTAGGTCTACTTTTAGTTCTTTGAGGAATCTCCATACTATTTTCCATAGAGGTTGCATTAGTTTGCAGTCCCACCAACAATGTTCCTTTCTCTCTACATCCATGCCAGCAACTATTGTTTTTGGACTTTTTAATAAAAGTTATTCTCACTGAGGTTAGGCGATATCTCATTGTGGTTTTGATTTGCATTTCTCTGATGAGTAATGATGGTGAGCATTTTTTCATATGTTTATTGGCCACTAGTCTATCTTCTTTTGAAAAGCTTCTGTTTGTGTCTTTTGCCCACTGTTTAATGGGGTTCTTTGACTTTTTTCTTGCTGATTTGCTTGAGTTCTTTGTAGATTCTGGTTATTAGCCCTCTACTGAATGTATAACATGCAGATATTTCCTCCCATTCTGTAGGTTGTCTGTTTGCTCTATTGATTGCTTCCTTGACTGTGTAGAAGCTTTTTAATTTAATCAAGTCCCATTTATTTATTTTTGTTGTTGCTGTGATTGCTCTTGCTGACGTCTTCATAAATTCTTTGCATAGACCAATATCTAGAAGAGTTTTTCCAACATTTTCTTCTGGAACTCTTATGGTTTCATGTCTTAGATTTAAGTCTGTTATCCACGTTGAATTAATTATTCTGAGTGGTGGGAGATATGGAACCTGATTCAATCTTCTACAGGTGGCTATTCATTTTTCCCAGCACCATTTATTGAATAGGGGTTCTTTTCTGCAGTGTCTATTGCTGTCTACTTTGTCAAAGATTAGATGGCTATATATGGATGGTTTTATATCTGGGTTCTCTGTTCTGTTCCATTGGCTATGTCTCTGTTTTTGTGCCAGTACCATGCTGTTTTGGTTACTGTAGCCTTGTAGTATAGCTTAAAGTCTGGTAAAGTGATGCCTCCAGATTTGTTCTTTTTGCTTAAGGTTACTTTGGCATTCAGGCTCTTTTCTGGTTCCAAATGAAGCATAGAATTATTTTTTCTAGATCTGCAAAAAATGACGTTGGTATTTTGATGGGGATTGTATTGAATCTGTAAATCGCTTTGGGTAGCATGGACATTTTAACAATGCTGATTCTGCTGACCCATGAACATGATAAGTTTTTCCATTTGTTTACATCATTTGCAATTTCCTTCCTCAGTCATTTGTAGCTCTTGTTGTAAAAATAATTCTACAAAATGATTCTTATGTCAAAGAGGAATATTTTGGGGCAATATATTCTGCTTTCCTACACACATTTGCTTTTTATATTGGCAGATGTATGCAAAGTATAACCAATAGTCCTTGGCATACTGCACTACTCAAAAAGGAAGCAAAGGTTGGATTTAGTTTGGGAACGCAGTAATAAAAAAGGCACTATTATATTTGTGTCTGTCTTTGAGTTTGTCAATACTAAACAGATTTGTGAAAAATTTAAAAGAATTGAAACAGGAGTTAATGAGCAGTGCCTTGTTTTTTCTGCTTTTAGAAATCAGTATACAGCGAGGGCTAATCAAGAAGAAAGTAGACACAGACAAATGTGAGAAATAATTGAAGAACAAGAGCAATGAGCCAATCTGCAAAACTGTTCTAAGGATTCATTAAAACAGCTCCAGCATAACAATGGACCTAGAAATTTTCTATCCCATTACTATAAATGTTAGGAAAGTAAAACTTGTATTTTGAAAAACAGTGTTCCTAATCTTACTCTTGTAAATAGTGATATGTATTTAGAAAAATATAAACATTATTCAGATCTAATTGCAAAATTGTAAGTACATTGAACATTATGGAGTTTAGACATGTAATTTTATAAATTGTCTACTTCTTGTGATAAGCTAAATATTTTTACTTGTTTGTCAAAAGAGAATGTGTGTCTTGTCTAAAAGGTAGGATGATTACTATGTGTCTTCATATTAATCACTAAAATATGAGGGTAGTGTACAAAGTTATGAACAGTAAATTTGCATGTTAACTAAGGATATAAGGGTGTGTGTGTGTATATCCACTGAACAAATAAAACTGAAACAGTCAATAACAACAACACAAAAGAACTTTCAAGGAGGCTCTGATTATAAGTCAGTGGTCTTTCTGTTCATTATTCCCTGAGCAACTGGTGAGGTGCACACAAGTACATTGTTCATCCTATATTTTAAGAGATTAATGGGGGAAGCTCCTGAGATATCAATAGGAACTTCAAAATGACACTATTTTATGCCTGTGCTTTAGCAGAAAGGATCTAGAAACTTAGACATCTTACTACACTGATAGTTGAAACCCTTTCCTGATACGTTTTAAAATCTGGGAGATAATTGTCCAAGCAGAAACCCCATCTCCAGTAACCTTACAGCCTGCAAGCTGCAGAAGGCAGTTCTAATTCAGATCCTCTTAAGACTTTAGCCTTTCTCCTGGGAGGTCAAGTGCCCATCATTGATACTAATATGATAAATTCCCTGTCCTAGGGGCCTCATAGCCCTAAGTTAGTCCAAACTGCTCTTTCTTACAAACCTTGAAATCACTTTCTTCCTATCCAGCAACTGAACTTTCTAGGGCAATGGATTTTCTCCACTTTGAGAAGGATAGCACTAGCTACTGAGACAGATACCTTTTGAGTTTTCTCCGTACAGAAAATGTTGCTTTCCATTCTAGCAGCTGCAGTGATATCCCTCTGTGTTTGGAGAAGACTCCTATTTTAATCAGATCTTTTAAAAAAAAACCCACACAAGCTATTGGCAGATCGAACAAAGTAAAACACTCTCCAGCTTCTGTCCTTAGCCCCCTGCCCACACTATGCTCCCAAAGCACCTGTGGCTCACCCTGCAAGTTATTAAAAATGTAACAACTAAGCTTCCAAAGGCATTATTCCCAGGGGAGGAAAGAGTGCCAATAAGAACAGGGTCTACTCAGCTTTGAGGTCATAAGTGTTCCTGTAGCTGTTTACAGACCCCAGCTGTTAGGCTAGATGTGTGAAGCAATTGTAGATGCCTTGATTCTCTTATGTTTATTCACACAATTTACTAATTCATGTAACAGGTCATCCAAATGGGTCATTCAGTTATTGGCATAATTATCTAGGTTCAGTTGTTAATATAATTAGGGGTAATGTAAATGTGAGCAAATTTCGAAACCATAATTAATAGGGCACAACAATACACGGGGAAATAAAAGCCCCAGTTCCCTTAATTTGGTAGTCCTGTACTTGTTAGAGCAAGTGGTGGGGGCATTCACCACGTGCCAGGCCCTAGGCAGGGGCTTTAAACGGGCTATATCATGCAGTCCTTGCACAGATCAGAAACTGGAGCACACGTAGCCAGTAAGTGGTGAGTTGAACATTCGTACTAGGGTCTGTCTGATTCTGATCCTTGTGCATATGTATGTCTAGATTACACATTCCTGGATTAAAGTTTTGAAGATGAATAGACAGTTTAGAGTTCCAGGGGAATCCTTTCTGGGAATATGTATTTGGATACTGTTCCTTGGGGAAAATGAAAAAGAAGAAAGGAAGTTGGGAGAAAGGTGCCTGCCTCCCTGAAGGTGCACCTTCGCCATCTCACTGCAGGCATTGCCACCTCTTCCCCAAGGAATGGTCAGTCTGATGCACCATGCTGCAGAACACACTTCCACCCAACTGGCTAGTGGTAGTGCCACTACGTGTTAAACCACCCTGTTGATAGAGCGCCTGTCAACTTCCTCTCTTGCTACTCTGCACATTAACTCACTCCCTTCCCAGTAGTAAGCCTCAGCCAAGAGGGAGCGCCAAATAAAACCCGGGCAAACCGTACTCCATATTCCGCAACATGCAATTGTGCCTAAGGGAGTCGTTTCCTGTGACTTGGGTGGTAGTGGGTACACTTCAGGGTCGGAACAGCCATGCGGACTGGGAAAGAGAGAGAAAAAGGGGAGGGTGAAAGAAAAGCAGAATTGAGAGGCAGAGAAAGAATACCTGAGTCCATCCATTTCCCAGGTTTCCCTGAATACTCACTGCATTCTTGCCTTGGTTTCTCAGAGATACGGTGTGGCCTGACAAATCCCCATGTGGGCATAAATGAACTTTAATTGGTTTCTATTTGTTTCAACAGAGGAATTCTAATTAATACACAGTCAATGCACAACGGGTCCCAACTAACAAAATCTTGAAGTGGACTCTAACCTCTGCAAGGTCTCTGACCTGTGATCTGTTTTCTGGCTCTTGGACAGACCAGGTCCACTCTCATGAAGGATTCTTTCACTGCTTGGCTATTCTTCTCAAGATTTTTTGAGACAGCCGAACAGTCTGAGAAATATTTTTCAAGTGTTTTAAAACTTATGAGAATCCTGATTAATGTGCATTCCTGGCAAGAGTTACGCTTCTTCGATGCAGTACTGCCAGTATATATATTTTCCTATAATGAGATTCCCAAAAGAATTTTTTATACAAATAACTGCTTCTTTAGAGTAAATAATAACACAGAATTTACATGTAAACCTTTATTCAATAAATCACCTTCGTCAATGGATATTTTCAACACTAGTGTTATATTTTCTAATGCAAAATTTAAACAGTTTATTTTTTTATTGTTTTATTTTCAGTGTTATGGATTATCTGAAAAAAATATTTTTTTGAGTGTTCCACTATGGCTTATCCTCTTTTATTACTGGACAGACAAATCAAGTTTTATCTGCATTGGTAATTTCTCTCTAGGAAATATTTAATAATGAGCAATGACACAGCTATAAATGATAATTCTCCAATCTGGAGTAAACAAACAAACATACAATAAAATGGGAGGGACTCTGAAAGGAACATTTCATATGATAGAATGAGGAGAGAAGCCTAAACATGTTCAATTTTGGAGTTTCACAGCTTATTAATTTATCAGGTATGTTCTACGAGCCAGACATTCACCATTCCAGGTGCTGAGATACAAATGTTAACAGAGCAAGAGCTCATTGTCTATGTAGGAAGAGCTCATTGTCTATGTAGGAAGACTCAAAAATAGGGTGGAAACTTATAAGCTTCAGAGGTTTTCTATTTGTTCTTCTGTGACCATGAATGAAGATACGTGTTACCCTGTATCTTCTCTCCACATTCATTTCCCCATTTATATCTTCATTTTATCAAGTAGGATGTTTTTTGGCTGAAAGTAAGAGGGAGTATTATTTAATATTAATAATCCATTTTATTACCACTACTGGCTAATTTTTATAGCTGTTTGAAATTTTTTAAAATTTTTGTTCTGGATTACAATACAAAAGTTTAATTAACCACATTCTACATCTAAATAATTATATATAGCTTCACATGAATTGTGAGCACTTTACAATGGTAGAGTTAGCATTCCTCCCTCTCAGCATTTTGTTATTTCTGTCACACGTTTTACTGTTACTCATGCTATTGAACAATTCATTAACCAATTTTGTTTAGGACAACCAATAATATTTTATAGCTATTCAAGATAAGGAAAAATATTTTATATTACTTCTAACCATTTCTGGGAATCCTCCCTTCTTTTTTGTAGATGGAATTTTGTTTGGTATTATCCTCTGCTTCAAGAAATTTCTGTATCTTGTAGTATATGTTTAATTTATGAATTTTCTCTGATTTTGCTTGTCTGAAAAAGTCTTTACTTTTTCTTTATTTTGGAAATGCAGTTTGCTGGGTATAGAATTCTAGATTGACAATTATTTTTTTTCTTTCAGCCCTTTAAAGATGAAACACCATTGTCTTCTGGCTTGTGTAATTTCTGATGGAAAGTCACCTCTAATTGTTATCTTCATTCTTCTGTAATGTGTTTTTGCTTTGGCAAACCTACCAATTTGAATACGAAGTATCCAGATGGTTTTCTTTCCTTTTTTGTATTTATCAGGCTTGATGTTTTCTAAACTTCTTCAATTTGTGCTTTGATATTTTCATTCATTTGGAAAATTCTCAGCTATTGTCTCTTTAAATATTTCTTTTTGCCCATTTTCTATCTTGTCTTTCCAGAATTTCAGTTACATAAAAGTTATGCCTTTGGATAGAGTTCCACAGTTCATGGATGCTCTGTGCCTCCCCTAACCCCTAACTGTTTAATACCACCTTATTTATTTTCCATTGTGTTTCAGTTTGGCTAATTTCTACTGAGTAATCTTCAAGTTTGCTGATCCTTTCCTCAGCTATGTTGTGTCAGCTAATGAACTTGTTAAAGAAATCCTTCTTCTCTATTATCATGTATTTTATTCCCTGTGTGGTAGCAAAATAATGGACCCTAAAGATATTCACATCCTAATTTCCGGAACTCCCAAATATGTTATATGTTTAATAGGAATTAAGTTTGTAGATGGAATTAATGTAGCATATCTGCTAAATTTAGGATAGGGAGATTATACGGGATTATCTGGGTTGGCCCAGTATAATCACAAGGGGCCTTCAATGTGGAAGAGAAAGTTTGAAATCAGTGACAGAGCAATGTAATGTTAGAAAGACTCAATTGCTCATACTGGGTTTGAAGACAGAAAGGAGGTACGGAGCCAAAGAATACAGTCAATCTCTAGAAGCAGCAAATAGCAGGAACACGTATTTCCCCCCCACCTCGAGCCTCCAGAAAGGAATATTGCCATGCCGACACCTTGATTTTAGCCCAGTATGATGTATTTTGGATACGACAAGCAGAACTATAAGATAATACATTTGTACTGTTTTAAATCATGAATTTTGCAGTAATTTGTAATAGCAGCAATAGGAAACTAACGCGCCTTGCATTCACATTTAACTTTCTTTTTGTTCCTATCTCTCTTCTAAAATTTTGCACATGTTCGTGCCTGTTGTCTACCTTTCCACTACGAACACATTGTTCTTAGATATTTGCATTCTCTTACTGATAGAGCCAGTATCTATGCCATCTTTGTGTTGATTGTTTTTTCTATTGGAAGTTTTTTTTCTTTTTTAATTTTATAATTATTGATTGATGTTCATAGTGACATGACAGTATCTTAGACACTGTCGTGAGTAGCATTTATGCTTGAAAAAGGGCATGCTTATTTTTCTGCTATGCTATCAGTGGTGGTGTAGGGAGGATTAAATTAATCTAGTTTGGAGTTAATCTAGGCTGAGATTTCTTGTTTCCATGTCTGCTTCCAGTGTACTGTCAAATCCAAATTCCTCCAGTGTTACCCTGTGCTTAGATTCTGGATAATTTTCCTGAGGGTTTTTCCTCAATGTTTCTCTCCAACCACAGCTTCAGGTCTTACCTTTGCACCTAGACCTCATAAAGGGTCTAGGTCCATGTTCCTGTTCCTCCCTCAGCAGTAGAAATGCCTCGTTACTTGGTGCTTGAGCAACTGAGGCAGGGGGATTATCTCTACTCCTCGTTCCATCTCCGTCTTAGGCCCTGGGTTCTGGTGGAGTTTTCTGATTGACCCTGCTTCTCCCCCAGCAGTAGGGGAGCTCTAGTTACCTGGGTCCAAGGTGGTTTTTTGCACCTCTCCCAGGAGTAGAGGACATTTACTCTTATTCTTCTACCAGTCTGTATGAGTCTGCATCAACCCTGTGGTCAACAGTACTTGTTGCCTTTCCCCCAGAGGCAGAAGCCTTTGTTTCTTAGGGGAGAAGTCACTGGGTGAGGTTTCATGTCTTTCCTGCAGCTGCACCCGCACCATTCTTCAAGACTCCGACAACAAGGTTCTCCTCTCCTTTACACTGCTCTTCGTCTTTCTCATGGGCACACAATAGGTTGGTGGAGAAAAACCTACAATGGTGTATCAACTTCCCTTGGATCTATGGCTCAATGGTGTTCTGTACAATCACTTTATCCCACTTTTACTCTCTAAGCAACTGGACACAATTTTTAGCTGAATTCTTCCTATCTGCTTGAGTGGAGGCCTTGTATTCCACCTGCTTACGTAGGTAAGTGCTCAAGTCCCACTTCTCCCTGGAGGTACCCATCCTTCCTTTTATTTGGGTGGTGACCCTGTTACCTCAGATTTCTGATAAGTTGAAGAAAAGCTATGAATCTGTATATAGCTTTTTCTTTTGGTTAGTGTGGGAGTATATGCTAGTATACTGTTATATAATATAGTATACTATATAAAATATATGTACATATATAGTATAGAACACATAAATAGTATATAATATATTAATAGTATACTATAGTATGTTTTTACGGTACATTTGTGATCTTTTTCTGATATGTTGATGTGCCTTATTCATATTTGCATACATCTGTTGTTTCATTATTTTGTTTTCCTCTATGGTTTACATTTCTTCCATGGCTTTTTTCTCACTAATCCCTATTATCTCTTTTTTTATTTCTATTTAAATTTTACTCTACAGTCCTTTATAGAAAAGTTTTCTGACCCCTCATCTATAGTAACGTTTTGCTGCTCTCTTTTTCCATGTTTTCTTATAATATCTTTGTACAGATGCTGTAATTAGCCCATTATATTTATTTTAGAGTGCATAATATCCCAATATTTATTAGTAGGCAATTCCAATAGGAGAAGCAGCAGTTTGGCCTTGTTGATTTTGTAGCTCAAGTGTTCTTTCCTCACTTTCTGTAGAGATGAACTATTGTTTTTAAAAATGTGGAACTTTTGTGTATCTTTGCCTACTTTACCTCTCAGACCCTTACAAACTTCAGAGGTGTTCTACCACAAGCCCTGTGTGCTCATTCTTTCACTGGCCACGTTCACCAAGCAGGGTAGCCCCTGCCTTCCAAAGTGATCCATTTGCTTCCAAAGTAGTGTTTTTGTTCACTTTTTGAGATCTGTCACCTGTGGGACTCGGAATATTTTTAAAATATTACCTTTCCTCTTGTGTTCCCTGAACATCTTCCCTTTCTTCATTCTCAGCTCAACTCAGCAGTTCTAAATAAAGTGGAGCTGTCTTATTTTAGAGTGTACATTTTCTGGAAACTTCCAACATCTTCCACTACTAGACCCTTTTTCTTCTTCCAGTTCTTCTATGACACAATAGCATGGCTTTTTGCTTATGACTTCTTATCCAGTCCTGATGGTCTTAATTGCTTTTCACAGCACTTTCATACAGTTTGTATGTTTGTCTTCTCTGTTTCCTGATTTAACTGTACATGCATTTTGTGGTTCATGCTTGTTTTTTTGTTTTGCTTTGTCTTCTCATTATCTTACATGGTTTCCTTGTGAAAAGGTAGAAAAATTTTGAAATAAGTTGATCTTGCTGGAAGATACTAATATTTTTCTCATTGTTTTGATAGTTACTGAATTAAGAATGGAGTTGTATATGAAGATTGATGGTTCCGTGATTCTCAAAACTGATATCACCAAACAAAATTTTAATTACTATTCTCTTCTGGATCTTATGGCATGAAATACACTGATTACTAAACAGACTACATTTATGAAATAATTGTTCATTGTCAAAGAGACATCTATAATTTCTAATTAAAGTTGCTAATTAGCATGAACATCATGAGTTACTCTCACTGAATTGTTACAGTAATAGACAAAAAAAGAAATAAGAAATTTTAATCAGTCTATGCAACCTTAATGCTGATAAATTTGCATTCTCCTCTTGGCTTTTTAAAATATTGAAAACAATTTTAAGATGCCAATTATAATCAACATGGGTGGATTCTGAGGGGTCCAGGAACTGACGTTGTGAATTAAGGAGAAATAACCTTTGAATTTTCTGTTTTCTTGAACTTTGATTGCTTTGTAGTTCATTTTTTTAAAATATTTACCCAATCTTGCATAATAAAAATATAACAGTCTAAATTTCCATTTGGTGATTTTATGATTATGAAGTCAAAAAATGGCAAATGTAAATATTTCAATATCTTACTGATTAAATATGAAACTTCTGACAAGAAAGGCAATTACTACATTGACCAAGCTCATAGTTCAGATTTCCATATTACTAGAAATGTCCAGTCTTCTAGATGCTAGTAGTTTGCTTCTCCTTTGACACCATTTCTCTTAAAAAGGTATAAGCTGTGAGTACATAATTGAGTTTTACGTTTATAATTTATTATCGCATGCTTAAAATATCTATAATGTACCAAAACACAATAGAATTACTGTAGTCATTACCATATTAAGCAATAAAACATTACTAATACAATCGAAAACATGTATGTACCTTTCCAGAATTGAGTATTTCTGCTTGTTCTGGATTAACTAGTACCCTAAATTTAGACCTTATTATTGCCATATATTTCTTTCTACATTTACTATATATGTAGGTGTCTGTGAGGAATATTTAGCATTATTTTTGATGTTTCAATTGTATGCAAACTGTATGTATTCTTTGGAAGCTTGATTTTTCCATCATTACTAGGATCATGAGACTCATTCTCATTAAAACAATGTAGTGTGGCAATAGCACATTAATTTTCAATGTGATATACTCTCTGAATGCATGATTAAAACACAATTTGAATAGTTTCCAGTCCTTGTTATTACAATCAATGCCACTATGAACAACCTGTTTTTAAAATTCTGCACCTATTTTGGGTAGTAACCATTGTCTATTTCATGTGTTGCAAACATCTTCTGGTTTGTGTCTGGTTTGTTGTGCCTGATATTAGGGTTGCTACCACTTCCTCTCAGGCTCCACAAGATGAAACAGTTGATGTGTCCCTCTGCCCTCTGAGTGGCTTGTCCCATATTGGAATTCCGTTCACCTGGTTACTTGCATTTTAGCTCTCTGATGGGCTAAAAAAGTTATACTTTTATCGATTATCTGGCTGCAACTGGTTGTAAGGGTACAAGCAATGTTCTACTGCAGTTTTCTACATCCTAAGTGAAAGTGAAACCATGCAATATCACTTTTACAGTGTGTACAGTAATGCCTAAATGGCAACTACTCTAAGAAATTGACTTACATTAAAAGTGATGGCTATGACACAGTTCTACCTTTTTAGTCTCTTCAAAATAAATCTGGCATAAGAATTGTTCTGTCAGATACACCTTAAGTTAAATTCCTTTTGAGTTGAATATTATCAACTTTTTCAAACTTTCTTAGGTTTTGTTCATTTCATATTTGGGGTTATGGATTTTCAAATCTGTTCTCTAAGCTTTTCAATGTTCTTACTTCTTTCTTTTTGCCTAAATTTCAACTTTCAATTACCCATTCACATCAGTACTATATATCTTCTAATTATATTGAATTACATCCTGGTACTCTGTAGCATGTATAAATTACTTTAGATGAATGCCACAGCTTCTAAAGAAAACAAAGCTCAAAGTCAATATAAAGAGACATATTATGAGCTATCTAAGCCTACGGATTGATTTTGAAAAAGTCAGGGGCACGATTTTCACTGCTAGTACCATATGTTGAAAATGGGATAGAAATGCTCCTTTGGAAAGAGCACACAAAAATCAATTAGCTGTTCATGGTGGCATATGCCTACCCCCAGCTACTTGGGAGGCTGAGACAGGAGCATAATTTGAGCCCTGGGGTTTGAGACCAGCCTGGGCAACATAGTGAGACCAGGTCTCCAAAATTATTTTAAAAAATCAGTGACCTTTCTATATTATAAATTAATATTTGGAAACTGAAACAAAAAATAAAATTTTCTTTGTAACTTTAAAAGGGAGAAATGGAGTGAACTGATGTTGTTTGATTGAAAGGCAATGTAGATGTTCTCTCACATGATATACAAACATGCATGCATTTTCGTGATGGAATTTATAATAATTAACATAACAAATTTTTAAAATATATTTACCATTGGGTTTGCAATTTCTTGATACTAATAGGCAGTGGGATCTGGAATTTGCTAGGGCAACTTTGTTTTGTTCTGATTTTGAAAAGGCGGTGAGGACCTTCAACAAAATGGCATCTCGTCATTATAACTCATTTTGTGTATTCACACCTAACCAGATAACAGCTAAAGGTTATTTGTAAGACACAATTTTTTTAATTCCCATCCTTTTCATTTAGTTCCATTAGTATACCATTAAAACCATAATTTATGAATACATTCACTGGTACTTTTAAATAATACATGAAGATCAAACAACATTACTAGAATTTTTAGGGTTATTTTTCAACTTTTTTTTTAAACTTCTGTCACGGTTAAGTCTTTTCCATTTTCTTACTCATGTGTTTATAAGCTTGTTTAAGAAGAAAATATAGCACAGAATATTATGAAGTTTCATAAAACCAAAAATTTGTTTTATTATTTTTTAAATTTTTATTTTCTTTTATTAATTTCCAATTACTTTTTTTATTTCCTTTCTTCCACCTACTTTGGATTTGATTTGCCTTTTTGTTTCTAGTGTCATACAGTAGGAGCACAGGTTACTTATTGGAGACTTTATTTTTTTTTTAATGTAAGCAATTAATGCTATAAATTTCTCTTTGAGGACTATTTTAGCTACGTATAAAAATTTAATGTGTCATGTACTTTCTCTTTGATTTATGGATTACTTAAAAGTATGTATGTTTTATTTAGGGATTTTCCAGATATCTTCTTTTTATTGATTTCTAGTTTAATTCTGTAATTATCCAAGAACATACTTTACATTGTTTCTATACTTTTAGATTGCTAAGGCTTGTTTTATGGCCCTGAATATAGGGTCTTTGTGAATGTTCCAGGTGCCCTTACAAACTATGTATATTCCACTGTTTTTGAATAGAAGGTTCTATAAATATCATTAGGTCACTTTAGTTGACAGTGTTTTTTGGTTTTCCATAATACTTGCTGATATTTTATTTGTTTTATTAATTACTGAGAGGTAATTATTGAAGTCTCTAACTATAATTGAGGGTTTGCTTATTTCTCCTATAAGTTTCTCCTATAAGTTCATGAATTGTAAAATTCTGTTTTTAGGTACACACACATGTAGGAATGTAATAAATTTTAGAGAAGTTTTTATTGTGTAATGGTACTCTTTTCACCCTGTTAACATTCTTTATTAAGATATCTAGTTAAAACTACGCCACCTTTATTTGGTTAGTATTTGCATGGTATTTCCCCATCCTTTTAATTTTAACATAGGTATTTTATATTCAAAGTAAATTTCCTTTAGATACATTGGTATTGCTTTTTTATCCAATCTGACAATCTTTATCTCTTGGTTGGTGTGTTTAAATTATTCATATATGGTTATTGATACATTTGTTCTAAAATATATCATCTTACTGTTTTCTATTCTGTTTTTTATTTTTTTATATTTCTGACTTATTTTGATTGAATTGCTCATTTTTTATAATTACTGTTTTCTCTATAATTAACTTATCTTTTATACCTTTTTGTAAAATATATTTAGTGGTTTCCTAGGGGTTTATAATATATATTTTTAATTAATCAAAATCTACCTTCAAATCATATTATACTGCTTCATAGTATATGGACCTTACCTAATTCTATAACTCTCTCCCATTGTTCATATTATAATATTACTGTCTTATATTTTACTTCTAAATCTGCTTTAAACACACAATGCATAGTGACTATGTTTAGTTCGGATAGTTAAGTACCTTAAGAGCAATTTAAGTAGAAAGAAATACAAGAAAAATACAAAAATAACAAAAATAACTTCATGTGACCTCTATTACATTTCCCATCACTTTTTGTTACATTGCTGAGATCCAAGGGTTAGTCTGGTATTATGGTCTTGCTTGAAAAAAATTCTTTTAATATTTAGATAGATCTAGTGGAAATTAACTGTCTCAGTTTTTGCTTTATGAGAAAGCCTGAATTTTCCTTTATTTTTGAAGGGCAATTTTGCTGGGTGTAGAATTATGTCTTGACTTTTTTGTTTTTTACCACTTTAAAGTTTTCACTCCATTACTTTCTGGCTTGCGTGGTTTCTTGTAAGGAGTATGCTATCATTTGTTTGTTCCTCTTTATGTAATGTGTCTTTGCTTTTGTAGTTAGCTTGAGAATTTTCTTTTTGTGTTTTATTTTGATAAATGTAAATATAATATTCCCAGGTGAAGTATTATTTACTGGGAAAGTAGTAAAAAGATTTTTTTCTGGTCCCTGCCCCCAACTGCAATGTGTTTTACCCATATTAAGGGCAACAGGTTTTATTGCTCTTTCTCCTACATACGGGGGTCAGTTATTTATTTTTTTAGTAGAAATAATGGGCAAAGGATCTGGGCAGAGTTTCATGCCTGTAGTGGCTGCAACTCTGCTCCCCAAACCCTGCACCATAAAGAAAGTGTTTCTGGCCTCTGCAATTCTTTTGGTGAGAGCCTATTGAGGTCAATGGAGTGGGGAAAAAGCTCCCATGAGGATGCGATCTCCTAAACATGCGGCTCAAAATCAAGGTTCCACCAGGGCTGGGGTCTTCTCTGAGGCTCAGGGTCCTCTTCCGAGGTCATGTGGGTGCTGACAGAATTCATTTCCTTGTAGCTGTGGAACTTAGGGCAGTTTGTCTCCTGCTTTATTTTTATCTTTCAAGACCTTCTTATCTATTCTGGATTCCCTGCAACTTCATATACATTGTAGTATCAATTTGTCAATTTGTATAAATATTTCACCTAGGATTTTGATGGAGATTTCATTGAGTCTGTAGATAAGTTTGGAGAATATTATAATCTTAACAATGTTGAGTTACTTTTCTAGTATTTGGTCTAAAGGTTACCACATATATCTCTACTTAATAGAATAAGCTTCAGATTTATACCAGATTAATTTCAATCATATATAAAAATATTATCTCCATATAGTTTCATTCCCTTTTGTCCCTTTTTGTGTTATCATTGATGTATATACATATTACATCTATTGCTGTGACAACCCCAACATTGCACTGTTATAATTATTACTTGACCCTCTATAGTCATTTCCACAGCCCGATGCAACTCTGTTCCCATCCTCCTCCTCAGTGTCATTATTGACATATATATTACACATCTACTGCATTTCTATATGTGGTAGAACCAAAATTACATTATATACATACTATTTTTGTCCAAATGCTTTTTAAATTAGTTAGGAAAAGAAAGGAGAAAAAAAATATGCCCTTCCACTATTCTTTATAATTACAAAATTAATTTTACTGGTGCTCTTTGTGTTTTTCATGTGGATTTTGAATTACCATTTGGGGTAATTCGCTTTCATCCTGAACAACTTCCTTTAGTATTTCTTATAAAGGTGGTCTTGTCAGCAATGGATCTGTCTTGGTGCAAATACCATAGACTCTTACCTTTATTGTGGAATTCTCATAGATATTCACAAATAGATATTTGTCCTTAGCACCATTTCTGGAGGCTTTGAATGGTGGTGTGTATGTCTGTGTGTGTGTGTGTGTGTGTGTGTGTGTATGTGCATGTATGTTTTATGGTTTTTACCAGTTTCACTTGGGAGTGGGTCACTATAGCTCCTTACCCTGTTATACCAAAACTTGATACCCCAGAACTTTCTTCTTGGGCTGGTCATACTCCTTGAGAAGAGTATTTCACCCTGCTGCCTGGAGAGTAATGTGCTGGCTACTAACATTCTGGGATCTAAGAGTTAGAAGACAGCAGGGATTGTTGCCAGCATTTAAAATTGTCAGCATTCCAAACGTAACCATCACTTTACCTAGTTTCAGTGCAGCACCCCATCTTCAAACACGCCAGGGACTCTTGGTTTTACTATCTCCAATATGTGGGCAGGATAGTTTCTTGGTTGCATCAGATTTGGGAAGGGTTGCTTTGAAATGCTTAAATGCGTTTTCAACAAATCCAAATTTTATCCTTCAAACTCACTCCTAATTCTCAAAGCGCTGGAGCCTACTAAATTTTGTGTTTTTATGTGTAGTGGAGAGTGTTTATTTACAATGCAAATTATGTGACTTGTCAGCTTTTTCCAAGGCCAGTTTGTGATTTTACTTCCTGGATCTGCTATTTCAGTTGCAACTCATGAGTTTGCATTCCAGCTTGCAAAACTCAGTTCTGTTTTTATAGGTTGATGGTTTTTAAATATCTCTTTATTATTATTTTAGAGGTTTGGGGAAAGATAGATGTTTTAAGTCCATCATCTTTAACATAAACTCCACTATTTATCTGTTGTAACTGTGCTCAATTTTAATTTAATTGAAATAAAATAAATTTAAATATAAAGCAGATACATAGTTTTAAACACCATCAAAGTTGTATGAAAATATGGATTACTTTTCCCTTTAAACTGTATTATTTTCTTAATGGGCACCTGTACTTTGTTTGTGTTCATTAAAACATTTTCTGTTTAGTTAAATATAGGAAACGAATTAAAGGGCCAACTTTTTTTAATATTGAGAACATTCAAAGTTTAATTTTTGTTGAAAGAAACTAGGGTCGTTAAATGAAGTGGATTCTATTATTTAATTATTATATCACCTACATAACTAATTTTGCCATGTAAACTTTGGGCAGCTCACTATACTGACTGTACTATATTTAAATACTTATGAAAAATATATCAAAGGCCTAGTTTCTACAACCGTACATAAATAATTCTACCCTGGGAAATTAAATGAAAATAAAGTATTGCCAAGATGCCTGACAATAATTTAATCAAATGCGCTGTAAACCAAACCTTAACTCCGATCATTAAAACAGATGAAGCCTCTTTTTCACTGCAAAAGAGAAACAATGGACCAGCCTCCCACCTCCTTTTCAAAGAAATCCAGGTGCTAATGAGAAAATTTAAGTGGCACAGGCTTTATCATAGCTCCAATATGTATTTTTTTGGCAAGGGACAATTGCAAGAAAATAATAGTTTTCGGACAATTTCAAAGGCTTCAGTTAATTAACTTCCCCATTCACAATTCATCTGTAGTCCTTACAACTGGTGCCCACAACTCACTGAAAAAAGATGGATTGAAAGATGAGCTATCTGCTGTATATAGAAATGGCCTGCGCATTGCACATCTAATGATTTTTTTCATTCCTTTAGAACTACCAGTATCAATGGAACATCTTCTTATAGGTTACTGAAAATGCTTTTTGCACTTCTTCTAATATTACCATTGGTGTTTTCATTTTCTTCTTTGCAATTATGTAGTTACTTTACAAAAAACTCATCTTCTTCAATTGAAATACCACATTCAACAGAGACTTTTCAAAAGATAATGAACAAATAACTAAAAAAGAATAGCAGTACTTAAACCACGCTTTTCAAGGGCTACCTCAGTGTAAATTTATAAAAACTGGAATCATATAATATGAGACAGAGAGAAAGAGATCCTCGGAGACATTCAGATTTCCTTCCTTTGTTTGATAAAAGAATAGTCCAAGGCCCAGATAGTTAACTGCATTTTCTGAAGTCATTCAGCCAGTCTGTAAATAGGCATCCCAAATTATTACCTGGTTTTGTTTCCTCCTAACACAGAGCTTTTTAAAAACAATCTTCCATGATTCTTGACAGATTTGAAATCTTTGGCATGATTTGTCAAAAGTAGAAGCAGGTGAAAACATACTAAAAATGTAAGGGGTGGCATCAGTAGATTGGACCTTGAGATTTTTGAAGTTAGAAAATTGCTTTATAACAAAAGTAGTTTCTTCCTTCTGTTGCATGGATTGGCATTTTACTTTAAGTATGATAGTCTTTTTGTTCAGGAAGACTGAATTGAGTGTCCCTTTTGGCTGTGGCAATTTAAGGATGTTTAAATTTGTCAGGGGTCTGAAGCTTATAAACTCTCAGTGCAGAGGGTGAGTGGACCCCAGCCCAACATCTCTACTGCCTTTCACATACTTACTTGGGAGCAATGAACTCTTGTGGGAGCAGAGTGATGGTGACAGGGATGTCATTCCCTATGGGTAAAAGGTATCAGGACACATCTAAAGGCTGGGCAGCTCCATCTGAGGCCGTATGACAGAGAAGGACAACCACAGAGTCCTAGAGGAAAGACACCCCAAGGCCAAGAGGGGTCTGGGTAGTCATGTGGACTTCCCTCTCAGGGAAATGGAAACTGGTTCTTCGCACTTTGTCTTGTTGGTGGTGGACCCCAGTTGTATGTGGCCGTCTCTATGCAGTGTTTGGCCATGTCCTGGGGAAAATGCCATGTACAAGCATGTGGAGAGTACCCGTGTAGCACCAAACACTGTGAAACTGACTCCTGTACAGTGTTGCAGACCTGGCAGCTCTGGCAGCCTGTGTTCCCGTCAGCACTTGGTTCTTAAGAATTAATATTTAATGGCATCAAACAGTGTTGCCCATAGTGACTGGGCGACATTTGCCTGGCCTCTCTCTGGCGAGCTGGGACATGGGACCTACCTTGTCTTTCAGTTCTGTCTCCATCAGCCAAATAGTTAAAAATAGGCCTTTGACATCTGCTCTGCAGTCGGTGACTGGTCACTTTCCTATTCGCAACTCACTAAGTCTACCCAAACTCTGTGGAAAAAAGTATTTTCCCTTTTTCCAGAACTGGACTTAATTCTTATCTTAAGTACAGATTCTGCTTGGTGCAGGAGCACAATCTCCATGCAGTCCTTTCTCCTGGGATTTGACCTGAGTTCTGGAGACTGGGGTAATCACGTTCCTGTCCCCAGGTACAATGGGACCTTCGGTGTTCCCTGAACCCCTTTCAGACCTGTTCGCTCAGCTGTGGGTTACAAACATCTAGGTCAAGAAGATGTGTGAGAAAGTAGGAATAGGTGGTGACGGGTGTGGAGGGGACAGAGTAAACTGGAAAGGCCAAGCCTGGGGAGATTTAAATTTAGCATTTCTGAAAGCCATACTGGTTAGACAGAAATATACCTACAGACCAGATTTGGACCAAAACCTCTGCGGGCAGCCTTTCCCTGACCTGTGCACCTGCTGCTAAAGCTCCTACCTGCAGCCCCAAACCTAAAATTGCAAGGCCAGTAGTCATCTCCATTACTCTCTGCACTGCCTCTGTGTCTTCTTCCTGAGGAAATGCACGTAGGGTTCCCTGCCTCAGTTTCACAGATGGTAATGTGGGAATCACAGGCGATGCTGAGCTGGCTTTGGAGGGGTCCGGACCCAACACACTGAGTGGCATTGAACACACTTCGAGTCGTGCTCTGTTTAATTCTCTACCAGTCTCTGGTTATGCCACAGAAACAGTGTCCCACTGTGTCCCTGTGTCCATAAAGTCACCCTGGTACACACACTGTCACTCTGTTTAACACGGAGTGGGGCACAGACTCAGACTGTCACTGAGAGTAGCACCTCGGTGGGACTTGAATTTTTACACATTTTCTGCTTCCCTTCTAATTACAATACAGCAAGATACACCCTCCCTTCTAGCTTCATGTTGTTAAGTTTCCTTCTGAAATATTTTTTCAGGAAGTAAATGAATTGGTTTAAGAAAGAACAATCAATAAAATTGCAGGTTGCTCCCCGAGGGGGTGGTGAGGAAATGACTGGCGCTTGGGGATCGGGCCCCACTGGGAGGCAGGGAAAGCCAGGAGCCCACCTCAGTCACAGTTCAAAACACCTTCTCCCCACAATAAAGAAAGCAAATTTTCTTTCTTTGAAAATAAAATGTTTTAAATTGTTTGTCACAACTTCAAAAAATGACTTCTTGCCATTCAAAAACACTTCTACATACCCTGGGCCAGCTCCTCACAGTCTCAGATTGTTCCAAATCCCGCATGTTTGCTTCAAACACACCTTGTCAACCCACTTACAACCTACTTCTCTACCACTCCTCCAGCGCGGCGAAGGCGGCCTGGGCCAGGCGCAGGCTGCGCCACCGCTGGCGCCCTCCCCTGCCACACCTGCTCCACCCTCGGTCCCAGCCTACCTGTGGGAAGGGGTGACTCTTTCCAGACAAGTTATGCCGGTCCTCTTTCCCATCACTGGGAGACCACCCCTGCTAAGACATTGGCTCATTCACTGCTCTCTCTGTAGTTCAGATCTTCATGCTTCCTCCATCTCCTGGCCATTGTCCTCGGTAGGGTGGCGGCTGTCCTGGAGCGGGGGTGCGTCCCCCAAAGGATGAGGACCATTTCTGTGCTTCTGGCTGAGCCAAATGCCTCAGAACTCTTGTCTGTGTCTATACCTACTCTCTCCTTCCTACGACTGGGCTTCCGACCTCACCTCTCTCCATCGGAGTTCCTTTTGCTACAGTCACCTGGGATCCCCTAACTGCCAACCAAATGGATGTTTTTATTTTTCCCATGTCAGCCTCACTGACTATGGCTGCTTCCCCTCTCCTTCCCACTGCTGCCTCCTGGCTCAGTCCCTCGCGCTCCTGTCCCGCTTCCTTCTCAGTCCCTTGCACGGATGCCTTCAGCTGCCCCTTACATACGAACTGTTTTTTTTTTTTTTTTTTTCACTAGAGTTTTATCTTCTTCCTTCACTGTTCACTTTTACCATTCCCTCCATGACTGAGATGGTGTTAATGGTGCCTTTACGGTAATTAATTCTAAATCAGACCTATGCCCAATTGCTCTCCCATTTCAGATCATACATCCAAATGCCTGCTGGGCACACTCACTTAGAGGTGCTTGTAAGTGAGTCAAACTCAATATATTTCAAATAGTCTCTTCATCATTCTCTTAATGCCAGATCTTCTAACCTATTCCCTGTTTGCTTTGGTTTCATCGATGTCCTCGGCATCCCCAGCAATAAACTTGGAGACTTTAACATGATTTCCTCCACTCGTAAATGCAGCATCACTTACATTCAATCAGATACAATATTCTGTGACTATTTTATTTCCCAAATTTATTCTCCTTTTCCCATTGTCATTGTCACCTTCCCTGGTTCAGTTGCAAATAATCTTTCTCTTAACTGTATTGCTAGTGTCTGACTCTGTCTTCTTTTCCTTTATCCTTCTTTGTACATATGTGTCACATACAATCAAAACTCAGTGGCCCTGCATTCTCCTGCTCTCCATTTGCTATGGCATCCATCAATAACAGTTTGTGCTTTATAACAGTCCTTCATACAATCATATCATTTGAAAACAAAGATTATTACAAAATTAAGAATGCTGGGATAGTATTTCTCAGCATTCATAATAATATTAAGACAATAACAACGCCATATGGCCACTGTCATAATTAGTTAACTCTGCTGTCAAGTGTCAGCGCAGCCAGTGTGCACGTGGATGGGCACAGCTGTGTTGTAAATGACGCTTTACTGACAGACACAATCCAGGGGCTGGGGCTGGCCCACAGGCCATAGTTTGCAAACTCTTGACTTAGAAGATTAGAAGGTAAAAATATGAGTCAGACTCCCCCACCCCCAGCTTCATTGAAGTATAATGGACAAATCATAATTATGTATATTTAAGGTATAAACCGTAATGTTTTGATGAGTCAGACTTTTTGAAAGAGAAATTCTTACATCCTTTTTTATTGGTTTAAGATAAACTAGCATCTTATTTTTAATTGTTTCAAGTTGGTTTCCCCCGATATTTTGGAAATAAGGTTACATGTTCTTTTGGTATACTTCTAGACACAACTATGAGTGTAAGAGATTACCATAGAGATCAGTTGTCTTTGTTGCAAGAGAAATCACTACATAAACTCATTCAAAATGAATGAAAATTAAAGTCATAATACATTAGGAAAATAAAATTCTGGCTAGGACTGATAATTGCTCTTTTTCTTTAGGAACCTAATGGCTGAAAAAATGAAAGATAAGCACATTCCAATAATTTCATACCTTGGAAAGGCAAATGCTTCGCATTGATCAACTGCTACTAAATTTAGTAAGAAGGATCCAGTAAGCCTCCCAATTGTTGGCTTAGTTGTATGTCATTTCCCCCCCCGCTCACACACACACACACACACACAACCCACCAAGTCTGTTCTGTAGGTTTTTTCTGCTTATTTTGCCAGCAGAAACAAAAGGAATTAATAATAATAGTTCAAAAATTTTTAATCTCTAAATGTGCTACTATTTTCTGTTACTTGTATGTATCATTTTTCATTTAATGACTTTTTTGCTTCCCTTTCATTCTGAGAAAATATTGTTTACCTGCCAGACTCTGGAATTGGAGTCTGTGCTGCTTTAACTCTTTGACATAGCGTATGTGGCAAGACACGTCATTGTTCCAGGTCAAAAAGCAGCCCATGAGAACTTTTCTATACAGTATTAGTAGCCATTAAATAACTCCCAGAGAACAATTCTCACACATTTCCTTCACATGATTTCCTTCAATAACTCCCTGTTTCCAAGAAGATAGCATCGACAAAATTTCTTTCTCCATCTAAAATGTTTAGAGGCATTCATATTGTTCACCATTGATGACCTCCCAATTAGAATTTCTCACTGTCTTTCACTGGCAATCTGTCAGTTTGCTCTTCTTTCTCAAGAGCAGAAGTCTCAAGCTGACAGACAATAGAGCTCACCTGACATGCATCTTTGTTCCTCTCTGAGCCTGGACATTTAGGTCATTTGTTTTTTCCTGTCTCTAGGGCTTTCTTTTTCCTTCCCAATCTCTTAACAATAACTTTATTCATATTTTCTCTAGTACATGCTGCAATACCTTTTCCCTTAAGATGTCAAAACCTTGAACAAAGATCAATTTATTAAATTAATTCACATGAGAAAAAGAGGTCGGAGAATCTCCATGGCACTTCCATGACTAAATATAAAAATATCTGATATCTATTGGAGGGGACAAGACACACAGGGACTGGGTAAACAATCCCCAATCTCTTTCTCTGATTAAAGCACCACACTCCTCCCTCTAATGGTCGTTTTTGTTTTTCAATACATATAAGGTGTTTGCCCTCTTTCCAGTTACATTTTAGGCTAGAGAATGGGGCAAAAAAAAAAACCCCAAAACTTTCATTCCCACAAATATACTATTTAATAAAAATTTCCCATAGGACTTAATATTTTCCTTTTGGATTCCTTTTTAAGGATAGTTTTATTTTTTTTCAAAGCATTTTTCACAAATTCAGGGAAGAAATCAACTAGGAATATAAGTTACATTTTTGCTTTTTTTTCATAAATTTTCTTCAATTTATTATTCATATCTTATTTCCCTTTTACTGAACTATCCACTCAAATCAAAAGGTAACTTTCAAAATATTTGTCTGATCCTAATATTTCTTAATTTTTTCCTGCTATTTTTTCTGGGTCACACAAGATACTAAGTTGGGTGTGATACAGATCAGCTCTGTTTATGACAATCGTCATGACCTTTAACTTTTCAACAAAGTACAAAGATTGAAAACTTCAAATCATAAGTAAATGTAGTGTATATTGCCTAGTTAACTGACCATACACTGCTTAAGGGCACGATGTAAAATAAGCTTATAAGATTCTTGGACATAAACTCTTGAAAATTCTAGGGACAGAATAAGACAATGGAAGATGGAGTGAATATTTTAATGTCTCTGATGCAATAAGTAAAATTACATTTGCTGATTAAGACGTAAGAAAGCAAGGTTGTTTATGTGGGTAAATGTTTACTACTCTTAGGGGAGAAGACAAATTTCCAAAAGCTTTCCCTACTTCCTTTTCATATTACTGGGAGCTTCATATATGGAGAATAGTACTCTAGATGTGAGAAATCTTGCACATTTTTATACAAGAGTAACAAGTGTGACTCATTTTTATTACAAAATTATTAGGTTAAGATATAGGAACTGGGATTGTGTTATAAGAAATATACGAATCAATTTTAAGTTCATGTCATGCTGAAATCAAGAAATGTGCAAAATAGTCTAATCCAATGTCAATGTTTTAAAACATAAAGATGTTAACATCCAATTGAGAAGAGACACGATGAGAAAAGGTTATTGTAAATTTGCCATTTTACATGGAAAGATGACATCGCCATACATTTAAAAAAATAACCACACATTCATCTGGAAAATGCATTATTCAGTTTATATAAAGTGTGCCCAACATAGTGTTCAGTGAAGAATAAGCCCTTAATAAATATTTGTGGATTGAATGGACAGAATGCTTTGTGGATTTGTATCACCTCTCTCCTCATCAAACTAACTCTTAGCTAACAATCCCCCTCCCCCAGGCTCAGTAGTCCGAATTCATCTTTTTGGATGAGTGGCATAAACAACTCAAAAATGCAGAGTGCCAAAACAACATTCCCAGTCAAAGAGAAGCAAATTCTTGTTTGCTTTCCAGAAGGTGCCATTCCATAGCTAAAACTGCATTAATCTCCTAGTGCTAATTTTCCAGATCTCTAGTCTTTCATATTATAGTTGATCAAATATAAATACATTTCTATAACTAGATTGCTTGGAACTTGCTCAAGATTGACCTGTGACCTTCATTTATGAAAAATGGATATGCTTGATTGCTCTGCCCTGACACTGAGCATGTTCAATTAATGCTTACATTATAAAGAATGTGCAAACAACACAAACGGAAATTAAATCCTTTTCACTATCTGTCTGCATCTGAGCATTCATAAATTGAAATAAGTGTGAAAGAGCCGTCCTCAATCAATTTCAGCTCCAGTCCCTGACCTGATTATGCTATGCGTATCAATATACATTCCCTTAATTAAATGTGGTTCAGTGAGCATTAATGGTATTAAAAAAGAGAGAGAATTGGGGCTTCTTGTTACTACCCATCATGTTGTTGGGGAAAACAATAGAGAGACTGATGAAAAGGAACACTGGCAGAAGAAAAAGCTGTTGTATACATTATCATAATTATCGCCTCTGCTGAGTGATTTCAAAGCAAGACACTAAGAGCGTCTATTTTTTCCCAGCAATCTCTCGCAAGGTCCAATGATTACAGGAAGAGGCAGAGCAGCTACATCAATTTGAGAAATTTGGTCCTGTTCTTGGTGTTCTCACGATTCATTCAGTGCTTATTTTGACACTGCTACAAACATTTTCAAGCCTTTCCTGACACTCCATTTAAGCAATACAAGGAAGTGACTTCATGAGTCTCAGCTTTCTTCCTGAAAAAAATTTTTAAATGTTCTCTCAGTGTGCTGTTAAGCAGCGCTAATGTGTCTCTTCTTTCTCCTTGCTGTCTCCTTTTTTTCTTTCCTTTCTTCTTTGTCCTCTGCAGAGGCAGCAGAATGTTGTCTGCAGAAGATAACAGTTGTCGATGGGACTATACCTGGCAGGGAATCAGTTGGTTCCACGGGGCTTCTTTCCTACCCTGCCCCTGATCCTGGAGGGCCCTACACTATGTGGTGCTTTCATCCTGTGATGTGCTGGTAATGATGTTGGAAACTGCTAATTAAAGGTTCTCACAGGGATAGCTTTTTAGTCACTTTTCTTGGAAGCCTAGAAGATAAGGATCTAACAGACTGGAGGAGTCACAGATTGACTCAGAAGGAGGTAGGAGTAGAAAAGTAGAATATAATTTCCTTGGCTGGGTTATAGTCATTCCACAAAAGATGTTACTGCAGCACCAACTGGTGTAGTTGCCTGTGGATTATGTTGCCTTTGATAACTATGTGCAATAAACAGCTACCCTGTATGACAAGGACAGTCTTGAAGAGCAGGTAAGACTTTAAGAAAAGCAGGAACTGATTATATACGAAAGTATTAACATCAGAAAATGAGCCAGATTCCTGTGAATACAAGAAAAATGACAGATACCAGCTTCTCCTAGGCCCCAGGGGTTAATTAAGTCCACAGGCAGAGAATTAGATACTAATAAAGCTTGAAATTTATGCCAGGAATCTGCTGGTTTTGGTTGGTTCTAAATGTGTCCTGACCAAAAAGGCATTTTGGGAGCTGGGGGAGAAGGGCAAGGCTCCTGGCTGCTTTCTGCAGACGTCGTTCAAGAGGATCAACTTAGTGCCACTGGCAGCTCCAGAACTGGTTATTTTCCTTCTCTTAGGGATACTCTAAATTAAAGAAAACACAGATTTTTTGGCACCTTGAGGAATTTAATTTGATTGAATTAGTTTTAGTTGTCCATGAAAGAAACTGCAGATGATTTTTATTCCATTTTTTCTTAGGTTCTGATAACCTACTATAGATCAACCTAGGTGAAGGATGTAGTGGGTACATGGTTGGTGTCTTCCCCAAATCAACTCATTTCTTTCCAGTATTTTCAATTTTCTCTACTACCTCCTTTTTATCAATATTTGAATATATTTAAAACTCCCCAGCTTAAAAAAAACACAATATATAGTATGTTCAAAATGAAAAGAGAGAGAGGAAGAAGGGAAGTACCCTGTGAGCTGGCCTAATGCAAAGCTTCCCCCTTTTGCTGTCTATAGCTTTTCCCTTCTCTTCACAGCCAACTGTAGACAGAGATGTGTCTATAGTTCTCTACATCTTATGACCCACTCACTCTGAAATTGGCCTTCTCTGCCCACAACTCCACCCAAAGCACACTCAACAAAATCACCAGTGACCCTGTAGTTAAGTCCAAAGGACAACTTTCAATCCATTTCTGACTTATCCTTGGCAGCATCCCACACCTCAGTCTCTCCTCTCTAAACCTGGGCTTCCACACCCCTCCCCTCCTAGCTGGCTTCACCGCTGTTTGGCCGCTGCTCCGGGTTCTCTTACAAGGTTCTTGCCTTGGTCCACTGCTGACCACCGGCACGAAGATCTGGGCACTCTCTCCTTCTCTCTCTCCCCTCTGCCACGTGCAGGATTTCAATGATCACTATCATGCTACTGATTCTTAAATCTTTATTGCCAGTGCAGATCTCTTGTCTGTGATTCCCCACTCATAAGATCAAAGCCTCACTGGCTGTCTGAAAAGGGATATCTCACCTGTTTCAGTGATTGAAACGAACTTCAAATCAGTTTTACAAACCAAAATCCTGGGTCTCTGTTTTGACATCTCTCCCTCTCTGCTCTCCACTCATAACTAGTCTCTATTAATACCATAGCACATCTCTGAGTGTGCATTCCTTTTTGTCTCTGTTTTAACCTCATTACTTTGGACATGACCAACATTATTTCTCATCAGCATTACTGTCCTGATTTCCTCTTCCGTTTTCCTATGTGCAGCTTGTGCAGCTTTTACTCTGTGCACCTAGACACTCCTCTGAGTGGTCGTCTCTTTGTGTCCCTGCTGCCGTCCTCTGGGCTCCCCTGTCCTTCCAGCCCAACCTCTAATCACTGCCCTCTGCTTTCCCTTTGCACCTACAGGGAATTCTCTCTCACATTTAGGCCTTTGCATTCTGCCTGAAAGATATTCTTCCTTTACTTTGCCAAGATTATTTTTACTCATTCCTTAGAATCCTGTTTAAATGACATTTTTTTTCATAAAAATTTCTTAACATCTCTCCATCCTCACCCTAAACTAATATAGTGTTTCCTTCGAAGCATTGCTATGATTCCTTTAAAATTCCCTATGTTTTATTATAAACGCTTGCTTAATTGCCTACCAGCCCTTACAAAAGGAAGCAGGATTTGTGGTTATTGACAGACAGGGCTATGATTAGCGTTGCGTATGGCATCCACTCAAAGGAAGACACACATGAAATTAGTATTTGTAGTTATATTTATTGACATGGAAAATATTTTTAATAATTTTCTATGATATCCAGTTAAGTGAAAAAAAATTAAAGTTCAATATAGCATGAACACTATGTTCCAATTATGGAAAAATAAATTTGCTTTAAAACCAGGAAGGGAAGCAGGACCCCCAGAACTGTGGGGTGAGGACCTCAGCAAATGCACTCCCCTATCCAGGCAACAAAAACAGTGGCAACAATACTCTAAACTGATGTTTTTAGAACTCTGGATATTAATTAAAACCTTATACTGAAATAGTATAAGAAGTATTTATTCAAGAAAATCTGCTGAGCCTTGGTAAGAACGGCACAGTGAGTGCCACCTTATCCTCATCTACTCCCAGCACTGCTTCTTCACTGTGGTCACTAACCCCAATTCTAGCAGCCCGGCTGCCACCGGAGAGCACACATGGGGTTTGAAGCTCTTCCAAAAGTCCTATCCCTGGTGCTTTTTTACTGTTGGACCTAAATCATGTTTTCCTGGAAAAACTTTATTGTTGTTCCATGACTTGACTTAGGGCTTTTTTTTTGTTTTTTTGTTTTTTTCCAGGAAAACCCTTATCCTCAAGGGTTTTGGGAACACAGTCAGTTGTTTACCCTAAAGTGTCCTGAGGCAGCAGGGTCAGCTGGGCAAACAAGAGCCTGGTCAGGCACTTAATAGGAAGACCCGTGGAATGAGACATCCACGGAGGGCTTGGAAAAGCCGTGACTATCACAAGTAATAAATAATTTCAGCAGTGTTACAGGATACAAGATCAATATACAAAAACCTATTGTATATCTATTAATATACACTAGCAATGAACAATCTAAAAGTAAAAGTAGCAAAGCAATTAATTCAATTTGCAATAGCATTAAAAAATGAAATCCTCACATAAATTTAACTGAAAAATGTTATCCCTGTGCACTAAAGACTACAAAAGAAAGAAATTAAAGAATACCTAAACAAAATAAATAAAAAGGCATCACATGTTCATGGATCAGAAGACTTAATGTTATTAAATAGCAATTCTCCCTAAATTGACCTATAATTCAATGAAGTCTCTATTGAAATCCCAGCCTGCTTTTTCTTGTAGAAATTGACAAACTGATTCTATATCGAAATGCAATGACCCAGAAGACCCAAAACAATCTTGAGAAAGACAAAACTCAAATGCTCACACTTCCCTATTTCAAAACTTATTACAGAGAATCTGTGATTATTTCCCCAGTTTCTGAGTATATAATTGCAACCAATATACTAAGCAACTGGTAGAAGCCCACAGCAAATTCTTTTTTTTTCAAGCAGCTTATAGTTTTATCGTAAAATACAAAATTTCTAAAATTGCTAGGTAAGTACAGGTGCATGTGTAGTAGAGCAAGTGAGTATGAATATGAGGGCTGTGTGTGTGTGTGTGTGTGTGTGTGTGTGTGTGGTTTGTGCTGGGGGCTGAGAGGGTGTGAATGTTGGCCAATAGGTAGACCTGGTCTTGCTGTTTTCTGTCGTGACATGGTCGGAACCTTGGCTTTCTAAACTTCACACCAAGCTGTTGCAGAATCCAGAATTCCAAAGCCCTTGGCCCTGATTCAAGGGCTAAGGGACAAGGAAAGAGAAGAGAAGGAGACCTAAAAATTCATGCTATTCCCACTGGAGGAAAAATAGGGGCTGTTCGCCAGAGGCCCATCAGAAGAAAAGGAAGCTTACCAAGGAAGACAAGGGATATAGCAGTTCTCTGGTAAACGCTAAGATTATGGGTGGTAAAGAACATAAGCAGTGTGTGAGTTGTCTGTAATAACATTTATGATATGATAATAAATATTACTATGTGAAACATTATACAATAGTAAAAAATTACTATTTTACTATCACCTCAATTTTCTTTTTTTTTTACTTTGCTAATAAAAGAATTGTTAGATGGTGAATTCTTACGTATTCTGATCTATTGTTTTTGTCGTTAAGGCTCAAGTAAACTCTGTCATTGGACTGGGAATTACCCAGTAATTAGATTTTGAAATATTTCTATTTGCAGAATGATCAGTCTCTCCAAAGGTACAGGGTAAGGTTTTTATTGATTAAACAATTCAGGTTTAACCTTTCTGGCTGGGATTTTAGGATTGGTGCTCACAGGATCTTGCAGCAGCAAGGATATACATAGTTTGTTCATTCTGGAACCACCTTATGCTGTGTTGAGGGAATTACCAGCCTATAATGAAATGTAAATTAATTCCACATTCTTTGAGGTTCAAATAAAGTTCAGTGTGACAAGTCTTAGTACTCGTTTTACTGGAATAAGCCCCACTCCATAGGGCAGACTCATAAATTTTAACATTTCTTTTTCATTATTTAAAATAAATAACACTCCTCACTCTCTCCCATGTGATCATGGGCTTAAGACACATTCCCAAAATAAATTAAGATGACAAACAAAATCAATAATCCAATAAGGCTGAAGGAAAGCCATTGCGTTCACATTGCTTTACGCTCCCGGTTCCCATTTGGTTTCTACCATAATTCAAAGTGGTTCCTTTACGTTATGAACTCCCACCAGTTGAGAGGCTGGTAAATTCATGCCTAGTCCCCTTCTCTGTGTGCTTTGTCACTCTGACCGAGAGCAGATCACAGGATCACACATGAACTTTAAGGATGTGTGCATCCCTTGTCTTAACCACTCAGATGTATACCACTGATACTGCAGAGAAAACATTGAAACACAAACATGTTGGGTAGAAAATGAATGCAGGGTAAAGAAAACAATGTAATATTTAGGTGTTAAAATTTTCTTTTCTCCCCAACACCAAATGCTTTTTAAATTCTTGTTATTCCTATTCCTTCCTTCTAACTCCGTATCTATCTCTAGGCTAAAAGCCCACACACATATGTCTTCAGGAAATCCACTTAGAGTTCTCCTGTAGATATATTCTTCCTCATTCAATTTTAATAACATCAATATCTTCTTTTGTGATTTTCAGTTATTTTATACCTGTGGCGTCATTTCTCTGAAGTTACAGAAAATGTGAGGACTTGATAATTTTCACAGACTGCTAAAGCCATACATGCCTATGAATCTAGTGTTTTCATTTAAGTATAATATATGAACAAAGAGTATAATTTAAGTTTATATAACTGTTATACACATACCTGCATTCATAGCTATCATGCTCACACTTTAAGTTACAGTGCTAAACAGAATTCAGAAAAATTTGATGGATCCCCAATAAAAGAAGTAATGTACATTTTAAAAGGAGAGTACAAAAATCAGCATCTTTTTAGAAAGAATCTGAATTTCATGAATGGATTTTTTATGAGGAATCCAGATGCACCAAAATTGGCAATCTATTATTACTTCAGTACATTTCCCTGATGCATTTCCTAACAGAAAGACGCATACAGAAAGTGCCTCTTCAGACTTTCATTTGGATTGTTATCAGATGCATATTTAAGACTTCTTATTTTTGTTTGGTTTGCATTTAAAATTTTAAAAGCAGTCATAAGCAAGCATAAAATGGGTGATTTAGTGTCCAGCTACCTAAACTGCACCCATAGTCATATTTAGATGCCTTTTTTGTGCTCTCAAAGCACTTCAAACATTTTACTCATTCTTTCTTTCTTTATTCTATTGTGCTTAATATGGTAACCGGGAAACTCTAGTCACTAAGATGTACCTGGATGGGACCCACGCATTTAATCCTCAGTTTATTCCACTATGCCAAGCATAGTAACAGCACATTATAGACCATAAAATTGCTTGGGTGAATTCAGCCATTGATATAAATATGTTTACAGAAAGTATGTTCCTCAAAGAAATCTGTTTTTTCTTTTGTAGTTTTTAAAGAATTAAATTTTTTTATTTCTATTGTATATCTATCTCGCTGGCTTTCTGTTCTCCAAATCTCTCTCTTCCAGTCCATCAATCATATGCTATAATAATTGATATAATAATAATTACTTTTCTGCTCTAACATGTTCAATGACTCACTATTGCCTATAATATTATAAAAATAGCCTGGCTTTCAGGTATTCTGCTTTGTGCCTTTCCGAACTATTACTTCTAAACTATTATCCATTTCTTTTAACTTACAATTCACTTATCTTGCATTTATTAACATCAATATATCTTGTGAGAAAATTACAAAACTAACTAGTGAGTATACGAGCTCTTAGTAAGGGATAAAGATATGCATACAAATACTTCCGTATGATGAAGTGGGTATTATCATAGAGGAAAGATTTACATGGCAACATTAGAAAGGGAGAGCCTAGATGAGTTGGGGACAACTTCCAGGGACAAATATTAGTTGGGCTGTTAACAATGGGTAGGAGTTTATCAAGCCAGCAAGGGGAACAGGGGTATAAGGAGGAAAGAATACTGAGACATTAATTTATTTGCCAATTTCAGAGAATGATTCCAAGCATAGTTATTGATTTGAGTCTATCAAGGGGGAAGGGGTCAGAAATAAGTATGTAGAAGAACAGGAAAGTTGGACAGTGAAGAATCTCATGCTGAGAGACACCAAAGTTGTTTTAATTGAGAAATCTCATGATCAAATTTGTGTTTGATAAAATAGTAAAATAGAAGGCTGGCCAGAAAAAGCATTAACTAAAAAGCAGAGAGACTAGTTAAAGGTGATTGAAATCATTCAGGTAAGAGATGAGACAGTTAGTGGTTGGAGGTGCTAATTTGTGATAGAGGGAAATATTCTGCAACAGTCCCGAAATATTTTTATGGGACTTGATGACTGCTCTAATATGAGAGCTGGGAAGGAAGATGGATGGATTGGTGATGACTATCACTCTTCCAGACTGGCGGACAGGGTCACAGATAATGCCGTTTAGAAGATACCAATAGCAGGAGGGAGAGTTGGGTTTGGGTTCAAAAGATAATAAAATAATAAATTTGGTGCTATGGTTTATATGGTTCCCAAAGTTCATGTGTTGGAAACTTAATCCCCAATGCAACAATGTTGAGTGGTGGGACCTTTGGGAGGTGCTTAGGGCACAAGGGCTCTGCCCTCATTAATGAATTAGTGCCATTACCATAGGAAGGGATTTGTTATAAACCTGAGTTCGGTCCCTTCCCTAGCAGGCACACAGGCTCTTTTGCCCTTCCACTATGGGATGATGTAGCAAGGATGTCCTTACCAAATGCACTCCCTTGATTTTGGACTTCCCAGTCTCCAGAGCCGTAAGAAATATATCTCTCTTCTTTGTAAATTACCCCATCTCAGGTGTTTTGTTATAGCAGCACAAACAGATTAAGACATTTTGTTTGGGACATCTGGGGTTGAAATGTCTTTGTAACTATTAGATAGTTTATCAAGCAAAAAATTGAAACTATTGGGTTTAATACTCAACAGACTCTCACAGCTAGAAATGGAGATTTGCAAGGCATGACCATGATGATAGTTGAAACTGAGGAAGGGAATAATATTTCAGAAAAAGTGGTAGAGAATTAGAAAAATAGGGACAAAAGACCTCATCTGTGGAAGACCAACATTTATGATGCAGGCAGTCAAAGTCTAGCACACCTAGGAGAGGATAAAAACCCTGAGTCTGTAGTGTTTAAGACAAAAATGAAAGAATATCAAAGACAACGAGTTTTCAATATGATTGAATAATTCAAAGTACTTACGTAAGAGAGTGAATGAAACATATCCAATGAATTTACGGAGAAGAATGTCACTGGTGATATTTACCAGAATTTTCCATATATTTTCTCTAGAATGGTAAAGATATGAGCTTTATTGCAGTAGACTAGAAGAAAATGAGAACTGAGAAATTTGATGCTGCAAAGATAGAATGTTTTCCACAAAATCGAACAATAAATTTAGAGACAGATGCATAAACTCAAGTGTGCCAGAGCATGTGGGGACCAGAGGAGTGGCTAAAGCTCGAAAGACACCATTTACCACTCACAATAGTAGAAGGCAAGGTGAATGGTATCCCTTGGCAATCCTAAAAAGCCTTCACATTGAAAGACCCAATCAGTGACTATCCCAGTGAATATCCCAACTTTGGTTTTCCCACCTGAGATGCTATTGAGAATGTGGAGACAAGAGTTCTTCCTCACCATGTTTAGAAATAAACTCAGCTTTCTCTGATTCACAGGTTGTTTTGGTGATATGTTAGGCACTAACTATTCAATAACGATAAAAATACACAGGGAGAAAACCCTGTAGGAAGTGGGTTGCAGAATAATAGGAGGTGAAAATAGAATCAGTTTTCATATACAACAATTTTGGATAGTTTAGTTATAAGAAGGAGGTAGGCAGCACGACAGAGAAGTAGAGTCAAGAAAGGGATTGTTGGCCGGGTGCAGTGGCTCATGCCTGTAATCCCAGCACTCCGGGAGGCCGAGGCGGGTGGATCGCTCAAGGTCAGGAGTTCGAGACCAGCCTGAGCAAGAGCGAGACCCCCGTCTCTACCAAAAAATAGAAAGAAATGATCTGGACAACTAAAAATATATATATATAGAAAAAATTAGTCGGGCATGGTGGCACATGCCTGTAGTCCCAGCTACTCGGGAGGCTGAGGCAGAAGGATTGCTTGAGCCCTTGAGTTTGAGGTTGCTGTGAGCTAGGCTGACACCACAGCACTCACTCTAGCCCGGGCAGCAAAGTGAGACTCTGTCTCAAAAAAAAAAAAAAAAAAAAAAAAAAAGAAAGAAAAAGAAAGGGATTGTTTATTTCATGTTTTAAAGGTGGGAAACCGGAGCTTATATGACGCATACTGAAAGGACTAACCTATAGGAGAGAAAGAAATTGATGATGCTTAAAACAGAATGTGTAACCAAAGAAGGTAATTAATCAGGAAGTGGGTGGGATCTGCTGTGCATGTGCAAAGATAAGCTTTGAGGAGAGAAGAAAGACTTCCTGCATTGCTCCCAGTAGAAGGGAAGAAAAATTGGTTACAGATGCAGATGAATTTATTTAAATATAAAGGGATCTATCATAGACCATTTCAGCTGCTATAAGAAAATACCCTAAACTGACTGCTTGTAAGTAAGAAATATTTGTTTCTTACAGTTCTGGGGGCTGTGAAGTCCAAGATTAAGTCTCGGCAAAGTCGCTGTCCAGTGAGGGCCTGCTCACTGGTCTGTGGGCAGCCATCTGTTTACCCTGTCCTCACACCGTGGAAGAGGCAGAGAGTCTCTTTTCAGGCCTGTCTTGGAAGGGCAGGAATCCCATTCATGCTCTGCCCTCATGACCTAATTACATCTCAAAGGCCCTACCTCCTAATACCACCACTTTGGGGGTTAGGATTTCACAGTACAAATTTGGGGGGACACAAACATTCAGACCACAGCAGGACCTTTTGGTTTCTATTTCTTCAAATAAGTATAAGGCAAAAATTAGTGAGGAGAGGGTGTGGGAGAAATTTGAAAACCGAAGTATGAAAAAATCCCTCTAAAAATATAAAGGCAATTCAGGCACTCTTGAAAACATATATGTGGTCTGTGATCAAGATTATGGAATTAAGGAGGCCTGATAAATTTGATAAATGGTTTTTCAGTATAAAAAGAGAACATTCTCTTTGTTGCTAGGCATAGAAACTCTTCTGAGGGGAGTGGTGTCTTTGGGACGCAATGTCAGGGAGGGCCTGGCCAGAGGATCTGCACAGATTCCTCGGACAGCAGTGGCAATGCCATGCACTCTTACAGCCAATGAACAACAATGTATCTGCAACAGTTTTTCTGTGTTTGTTTGTTTGTTTTGAGGACTAACATTCAGAAAGACTTCAAGTATGTGCTTGTGACAGCAGCATTTGTCTTTCCAACCACACACTTATCTGTACCTCCTATAGCTGGTAGGGGGCTGTTAATCTCTGAGGTCTACCAGGGGAATACAAGATAGCAAATATTTCAAGAGTATATTTTTGTGTTTTCCATGAAACCACAGCTGTAAAGTGGAATACGGTTAAAACTTGGCTCAGGCTGAGCACTGACGGAGGAACACCTTGGTATTCTTTCACAGTATGCTTCAATTCCTAGCTCCATGTACAATATTTATGTTTAGAGGGAGCAATAAAATAATAACCTGTTTGTTTTGGGCTCTTATCCCCAAATATTCTGCAACTTAAGTATAAGGCCTCCGTATTACCAAGCAACGCTGGTTTCCTTTCCTGACTTGTTAGATGAGGAGCCAAAGCACTGACTTGAAGCAATGATTTGAAGATCGTGATAAATTTAGATTTTTCAGTCATCCTCTCTGACGTCCTTTTCCTATAATTCGCTATCAATTAGATGATTCACTTCCATCTGCACCTCGCTTTAGAACCTTCTATAAAGAGCCTGATGTTTCCTAAATTTGTTATCCAAGCTGCCTTACACTGACGAGCACTCTCTTTTTGTGAGTGTCTAAGCTGTGAGGATGTGGTTATTTGAATTCTATACTTCAAACATTTAATTCGGTTTGAGCTAATTATGAGTAGCTGTTAAATATATGAAAATATTTAATATCCTCTTCTAGTTATTTAAAAAACCCTACTCCAGAAGTACAATTTTAGATATTTCATGTTTATAGTTATTTAAGAAGCCCTGTTTTAACCCTATGTCATATCTTCTATATAAAAAAGGTTTGTCATTGCAGTGTTCAACATCGTCAAGAAACCTGTGCAGTATGCAGATTTTAAGAGAATTAACACATGTTCATAGAACATCTCCTAGCAGAAGAAGAATTATTAGAATGATACTTTAAAATTGCTGTACATATGGAAAAATAAAAGGAAACAAAATTTTTAGTTATTTAGGATCATAAATATTAATTATAGCAGACTCTGTACGTAGCAGTGGAAAGAATATTGCTAACATTTACTAATACACTGCCTGAGGTTTTTGAGCTTGTTTTAAACTCTTACGCTAAGACTTAGTTTAGTTAGATTTTAACATTCCATGAATTAAGCGTATGTGCATAACATTTCAAGTATGTTATGCAGGGTATTTATTCAGTTCTAGTGTAGTGTAATTAAGACTTGTGGATATAGTAATTTTCATCACAATCACAGTGAGACATCCCATTAACTTATGAAAGCTGAGTTCTGCTAAACATGCTGATTGTGAACATGGAACAGAAGGTCCAAAATGATTGGACTCATCCTCTCAGTTTTCTAACTTTCATTCTTTCCTATATTCTTTGTGTGGCAGCTGTTGAATTTTTTGCAAAAGTTTGCAGTTTTCCTTCATAGTACATGCAGTTTTTCACTCACAGTGTTGGTTTGGGGGTTTTGGGTGAACTTAACCTTGCGACGTTTTTGAGAATTCATAAAGTTCCAGTTAGACTTGTGTAAGTTTTTTTCCATACAGATCTACAGGAAAATAGAATGCCCTTACCATCTCATATTATGCAGCGGCAGGGTAAGACAGAAAATAAAGGCTTGTAGGAATGTCAGCATTAAGAAATGACTTAATATGTTCATACCTTACTCAAGGTCTTCAGATAGTTGCCTCCATTATCTCTATTTCACAAATAACCATATTTTTTGCTACTATCTTTCAAGACTTAAAAATCCGGTCTCAACTCTATATTATAAAGGGTAAGTTCCTTTGCTTGTCAAAATATATGAGTACAAATTTTAAACACCTATTGCACACTAAATTCTGTGAAAGTTATAAGATGCAATCGATAAATTAGAAAGTTCAAAATCTAGTTTAAAAGAAGATGTACACATAGTGAAAATTAATACATGCATAAGATGGGGCAGTATTATATACAAGAAACAACATACCATATTGGCTACAAAAAGCCAGAGGCAAAAGATACCTTATTGATTGCAGTGTTCAGAAAAGGCTTCGTGTAGGAGGTGGTGCTTCAGCCCAGCCGTGAGTGTTGGATAAGATTTGAGTCAACAGGGGAGACGAGGAGGGGCAATTCTGCCAGTAGATAGGCATGAATATGGAAGTAAAAAAAAAAATCATAAAGGATGTTCTGTGGATAGGAAAGCAGGTCTGGCCAGATCAGAGGGTTCTCACTGGAGACAGAAGGACACCAATTTGGAAATGGAAATGGAGAAGACCTAACATTCTAGTCTAGGAATATTTGACTCTACCCTATGGATAGTTGGGGATAGTCTGAAGGTTTTTGAGAGACAGGAGTAGCATGATGATATGAGAGTTTCAGAAAAATAATGGCAGTATTGGTATGTATGCAGGATGGAAGAATAATACTGAAATTTTAGGGAGACATGAATTAAAAATCTGGCCATAGGAGTGAAAAAGAATTGGTGAATGTGAAGAAAAAAAGACAGAAAGAATTAATGTGATGCTGAGCCATTCCACTGGGGGAGTGCTGTTGGGTGTAATGGCTCATATTTGAAAGTTGTGCTTTGGGGAGGCTGGGAGAAAGGTGGTGCAAGAAGACTAAGAGTAAATGTGCAAGAAGTAAGTGCCTTTAGGTAGGGAGCGTAGAAGGGAAGGTATCTCATTTGTCTGTAGATTCATTCTTGAGGTGGGAACAAGGCATTTAAGTGGGAAGGCCCATCAGGCATGCGTAAGGCTCGAATTGAGTAGACTGAACCCTTGCACATGCTGACGATTTCCTTCTGAGTTCACAGCACAGTACAAATAATTACTCAATCCCCTGTTCCTGCTGATTAGTCAGTGGGTCAAATCAGTCACTGCAGCCATTCCTAATCAGTTAACGTTAGGTCTCATATCTAAAAGCCACAGACATACTCGCCCTTCTCCTGAAGTAGAATTTAGAAGCATAAATTTCTGGGTAGACTTCAGCTCCAGAGATCACTTAGAATAAACATGGAGCATAAAATCTCTCTGAATCTCTTCTGTTCATCCAGTGGAAAGAAACTATCAAACTTTGCACCCCACTGCTATTCCAGCTATTGCTATTTCAGCTCAATTTACGAGGAGGAAGATGAATTTACATGAGATCTGCCAGGGGAAAATAAAAATCGAACTTCCAGCTAAGTGCTAGTCCAATGTATATAGAGGGCTCCTTTCTTACCCTACTTTAACCACATGAAAAGTCAATCTCTTTTTTTTTTTTTTTTTTTTTTTAGTTTAGAAAGATTTAATTGCTAGGAAAGCTTATTTTCAAACAATTAAAATCATAAATCAGAGATTTCTTACACTTAAGACTTATGTAATACAAAATGTTCTCTTGATTTTCTCTTTATTTAATGTTTTAAATACAAGATATTGACACATAGAAAGTAAAATTTTATCGTGTATGTTTTCAGGATTTATTTTATTTATTTATTAATTTTTTTAAACTTCAGAACATTACAGAAGTACAAACATTTAGGTTACACATATTGCCTTTGCACTGCCTGAGTCAGCGTGCCCATCCCCTGGACAGTGCGCACCGCACCAGTCAACCTCTTTTGTAAACTGCTCATTGTTTTATGAGAAAATGCCTCAAGTTTCTGTTTCTTTCCCTCTCTGTGTCCCCAATTTTACTGGCTTTTTTCCATCAACAGCTTATTATTGAATGATACTGTGCCCTGTTTCCCTCCCTTTCTCTTATAGATAAGACCAGCCCACTGCACCCCCAAACAAGCAGTGCGGCCCAGGCAGGACACAGGCAGGGCTCTGGCTCCACTTCTGTCACTTACTGGATGTGAAGACCTCAGCAAAAGACCTAATATCTCTATTTTATTCTTTATTCACAAAATGTGAATTTTGATTTTTCAGTTAATCACAAGATTCCTATAGGTCCTTATTTATTTATTTATCTTTTAAAACATTCTCTGCCTTTAATAAGACTAAATATTCACTATCTTGGAATCTGTAGCATTGCAGGGAAAACTACATATTCACATAAATTAATGTGGCTGTAATCTGTGATTCCTAATCTTACATGGAAATTCAACTCCGTGAATGAAACTTGCAATATGCTTTGATTATTGTGTGCCCCCATGGGCTGCAATGACTGTCACACACCACATCTTCAGGCCTCAATGCTTATGCTCAACACAATGCAACATGTCCCACCCAATTCTCCCTGACCTCCCCAAGATCTTCCCACCTTCAATTAATGCCTGTATTTCTGACATCATCAGTTTCTACATCTCTGTGGAATCATTACTGTCATTATACAATTATGTACGTTAAACAAATTTGTTCCCTTCTGCCCAAACCCACATGCAGCCACCATCCATTTTTCTGTTCCTGTTCACAATTAAACATCTGGAAATGGGTTTCTACACTCACTTTGAGTACTTAACTCTCCCTCTGAACTCTCAAACCACCCAGCCCACCCCCAACACATCTGCTGACACCATTTTTGCCAGGATCACCACAATAGCCATGTGACCAAATCAAATGAGCACATCTGACTGGCTTTCATCTGTTCTCTGGCAGAATTGAACTGAGCACTCCTTCCATTCCGAAACCCAATCTTACCTTGGCTTTCCTGGAATCACAGACTTCCATTTTCACTTCTTACTTTTCTGGGTGTTCTTTCCTCTTTCTTGCCTGCCAGTTCTGATTTCCCTAACCTATCCTTTGGTAATTATAATTTCTTAGAGCTTAATCATGGACCTAGTTCACTACTATTTTTATTTTTTAATCTCTTGTTGTTTTTGTTTGTTCATGTGGCATTACGTTACCATTTGTATATTGAGGATTTCAAAGTTCTGTATTCAACTTTCTGCTTGACATCTCCCTGTGACAGTCTCACAGAAAACTCACACTTTATAAAGCATCGCTTCCCAGAGATGCAGCTCACAGCACTAAATTGTGTGTCATTTCCCCTAGTGTGACAGAATCAGCTCAAGAGTTACATCAAAACAAGGAAATTTTACAATTTTAATCAGCTTGCTGATAATTGCTGCATTTAAGTAGTTACATATTTTTTTGAAAATTATCATTTACAAATTAAGATATTGATAAATTTGCTAGGCATTTTAAGAGATCTTTTCAATCTCTGGCACAGAGTATCAGCATGTCTGGGTCCACTGTGATGTGTGTTACAAGTAATTTATAGTTATAAACGCAAATATTTGGGAATAATTGTATGTTCTTATACATTAGAGCACATAATTTTTAGATTATTTCACACAAATCCTGAAAAGCTTTCTGGAATGGGAGAAAGTAGGTGGAGTTAGTGCCAGCAAAGCCAGGAATTACCCAGAGAAGTGTGATTGGGACTTGAGAGGCTTCCTTAGAGGTACTGCGGATGGAAGATTAGAAGCTATTACTACATGTGATTTATTTACTTTGATACTGATTCTTTTCAACTTCTTTTCACTGCACTAATCTATAGTGACCATATGGGAAAGATCTCTGCAATGGCAAACAGTCGTATTCTAAATCTGACACATTTACTAATAATCTAGTACACATAGAGGAGTCCCTAAATGGAGAGCTCTCATTGCTGAAATCCATAGAACATACAAACATTTACTGAACATCTAGTGTGTGTTATACAATAGGCATTAGATAAATATCAACTTTAACAAAAGAGATGATTCCTGACCACTTGAATCACTTTTTGCATTTTAGGAGACAGACCAAAACAAAACGAGCAAACAAAAATAAAAACAATAGCCCAATTACTGTATTAGTACAAATTCTGATGAGTATTAACAAAGGAACCCAATGGATCTGCAGAAAGGAAGAAATATACACACAATTTAGGGGAAATAACCCTTTTTTAAAATTCTATTTTCAGTGGTTTTTTTTTTTTTTTTTTTTTTTTGTCTCTCTACGAGGCCTAATGTCATTGGAATGGCCCCATTGTTAATTTCAGAAACTCTATTTTTAGGTAATTAAGTAATGAATGCAACATTCAGTTGAATTTTCTCAGAAATTTTTTCACTGACTTAACTGGCCCCTGAGTAATAAAAGCTGGTCGATTGTCTCTTTCTTTCTCTCTCTCTGATTATATCAACTCACTCTTCCCCTGCAAATTTAAAGTAGAACAAGTATTTTATACAAACAAAAACTTACTAGAGGTTAAAAAGTTATATAATTCTAATAAAATAAGATTAACAAAATTAACTTCCTTATTTCTTACCAAGGTGAATTTTATAACCACTTCTCAGCTCTCATTTCTATTATTGTGAAAAGAATTGCTTCATTGATGCCATTTTCTTTTCCTGCTATCCTCTAAGAGTGAAGGAAGCAGAGTAATAGGTGGTGTCCACATAAACCACAGAGAGTATCCTTTGCTGCTTGACACTTCTGCACACCGTACTGTTTTTTAATGAAAAGAGACTCACCATTTGAAGTAGGCCTTCTTATCCTCCTAATCAGTCTCCTTCCATTTGAAACCTGCCACCGGGTTGACAGCTGCAATCAAATGGGCTAAATGTTACTGCTGTGCTGAATGCTCAGGAGCCCCGCTCTCTCCAGAGGCCCCCGGGAGATACGTCCTCTGTGCTGGGGACCCACAAGAGCCTGAGGGTGGCTCCCTGCACCAGCCCGACAATGAGTTCAGCAGAACCTTGGTGGAGATGGGGACATTTCTGCACCTGCAGCTTACAGGGGATGTGTAAAAGAGCTTCCCACTCCAGCTTGTCTGGTGGAAAATTAACATAACAGACTGATATTTCCAGCAGAAACTTAATCTTCTTTCCTAATGAAATCAAATTGCCAGGCAAGGCGAAAAGGTATCTAAACTGGGAGGAAGAGGTTGGTAACCTTAAAACACACAGCTGCAGCAAGAAATACATTTGAAGGCTTTTGAGAGATAACACACTTGAAATAAACCAGTGTAACTGGTACTCTACTACATTTAAAACACTTCCATTCCTATTGCAAAGGGGAGAGTACCCTGGTTGTGCCAAGGTAACTAAAAAGGTGTCCTGTATATGTGGGAGCATGGCACTTAAGTGTGTTCTAATCTCTTTATGAATCTGATATTTATTGCCTTTGCTAGTCTGAACGCAACTTGTTCAGAGAAGATGTCGTCCCCTTCCCTTTTGTTGCTGCAGTCTCTATCACAAGTCCTACCTCATAGTGCCCAAGATATATCTGTGAGAGCCATTTGTCACGTATCAGTCTCCTGCTGGTCTCCAAGGCCTCCATTTTGCAGGGTCAGCTCATACCTTAACAGGCAGAGAAACCCCATGCCTGTTCTTTATAAGTAGCCCACAGTTACACTCTGATGGAGGGAGGCACATCTTCCTGATATTAACATGATTGCAGGGAGACGCTGGTGGCGGAAGGGAGTGGAAGAACGTATATCTCTCTTAGCCATCTGTGTTTCTGATTTTCAGCTCTTGTGGAGTTTTTCTGTTTGCATTTCATCCCCTACGTGACTTGACCATTTCTCATGAGCCATCAAGTGTGGAACACCCCTGCAGTGGCTAAAGTGCCTCCAATGCAGCACTGGGGGTGGGGTGGGGAGGTGGAGATGGCTGGGATGCTCTGAGCTGTGCACAGTCCCAGCACCAAATAATGTGCCCTTACCTCAGGACTTCCCTGCTTCCTGCCCTCGAGAAGTGGCTCACTGCTCCTTGCTACCAGGCCCAGACTCCCACCATGTTGCCAATTCCCTGTTTCTCTATTTTTGGATTTCCCTCTGTTACCTCCAAGACCTCTCAACTCCCCAATCCCCCATGTCCTGGCTATTCTCATGCACAGCAGTTTCAACTTCTCTTCCTGTTGCTACCAATCCATGCAGCTCATGGTCCATCGTGGTATTTTACTAAATATTAATGGTCCAATCCCTTAACTGGTGCCTTGAGGCTAGCTCTAAAGCACATTATTTTTATTCTTTTACGTTTTATTAACTATAGGATATAAAGATCGCAAGAATTACACTGCTGATTTAAAAAAATAAAGATTCATTCGAGAAAATATAGAAAATAAAGAAAGGAAGCAATGGGAAGATGAAGAGTTCCCAGAATCCTATAAGCTACACCTAGTCCCTTTTAATATTTTGGCAAGTGCTATGGTCCAAACGTGTGTATCCTTTCAAAGTTCATATGTTGGAAACAAATATCCAATGTGATAGTATTAAGGTGTAGGGTTTTTGGAGGTAAGCAGGTCATGAGAGTTCTGCCCTCACTAATGGGATTAGTACCCTTATCAGAGGCTCGCCCCTTTTCCCTCCTGCCATGTGACGACACAGCAGTCACCTGCTCCTTCTGACATGTGAGGATGCAGAAACAAGGCAACACCTATGAGGAACAGGCCCTCACTAGGCACTAAGTGGTCCACATCAGAATGTTGGTAGAAATGTGGATGGCAAAGGCTATTCTGATGAAATAAATGAGGAACATGTTAGTAGAATCTGGATGAAAAGCCATCCTTACAAAGTGGCAAAGTACTTAGCTTAATTGTATTTGGGTGTCAGTGTTTTGTGGAAGGTGGAACTTATGAGTGACTAAATAGCATACTTGGCGGAAGAGATATCTGAGTAGAGTGTTGAAGGTGCAGCATGGCTTCTCTTGGCTGCTCATACTAAAATGCTAGAAGAGAGATATGAATTAAAGATGAAATTTATAATCTAAGAGAAGCAGAACTTAAAGCCTTGGAAAATCTTTAGCCTGTTCTTGTTGTAAAGAATGAAAGATTGTGTTTGTGAGAGAACACTAAGGGTATGGGAAAGCAATCATTTGATATTGAAATGAGCATGGCTTGGTGAAAGCCAGGTGCTGTTCATCAACAAAATGCCTCAAAGGCATTTTGGAGATTTTGGAGATTATTAGAGCTGCCTCTCCCATTATAGGCCAGAGTGCCAAGGCCTGGGGGATAGAACAGTGTCACAAGAGGGGCCTTGGGCTCCTGTGAGACCTCACTCAAGTCTGCCCCTGGAATTCCATTGTCACACTCCTCACTCCTCATGCTCCTCACTCGTCACACATGCAGCTCCAGGGGGCCTAGGTGTAGGACAGTCTTCAGTGGTGACTTTTCCAGAGAGCACAGGTGATAAACTGTGTCAGCATCTACAAGGTGCCATCTCCACTGATGCACAGAGTGCGTGGCTGTGAGGGCTTTGTTGCCTCCACCCAGACTTCAGAGAAAGTTCTGAGCCTCAGGGCTCAGGCAGAGAACTGCCACAGGGGCTGGCCCACCACAGACAGTTCCCATGAGAGCACTGCCCAGTGGAGCCATGGGGGTGGGGCTCCTGAGTGCCTGGGGGGGCCAAACCCCTGCCACAGTCTGTCCTGAAGATGGCCCAAGGAGTTTCAACAGATTATTCTGAAGCCTTAAGAGTTAATGTTGTTTGCTCTGTTGGGTTTTGGACTGACTTGGGACCAGTTACCCTTTCCTTCGTCCTGTGTTTCCCCTTTGGAATGACAATATCTATCCCATGCCATTTTGGAAGCATGTAATATATTTGACTTCCTGGGCTCACAGCTGGAGGAGAATTTGCCTCAGAACAAATTGCGTTATGAATTTCACTCATATCTGATTTAGATGATATTTAGATTAGACTTTGGACTTTATACCTTTGAGTTGATGCTGGAACAAGTTAAGACTTTGGGGGCTATGGGATGGAATGAATGTATTTTGCATGTTAGAGGTACATGAATTTGGGGGGGCTAGGAGCAGAATGCTATGGTCTGTTTGTGTCCCCCCAAAATTCATATGTTGTAACCTAACAACCCAATATGATGGCATTAAGAATGGGGCATTTATGAGGTTATTAGGTCATTAGAACTCTGCCTTCATAAATGACATTAGTGTCCTAATAAAAGGCTTAAGGGCACCTGCTTACCCCCTCCCTGCTTCTGCCATGTGAGGATGCAGCAGCTAGATGATCTCTATGAGGAACAGACTTTTGCCAGACACCAAATCCACAGGTGCCTTGATCTGGGCTTTCCAGTAAGTTTCTATTGTCTCTCTCCTCTTTCCTTCCTTTTTTATTACAGATTAATAAATAGTTTTTAGTTGATTTTACTCAGTTTTATGTTGCTATTCTACCACCTTCAAGTAGTCATATATATAAATATATAAACACATATACACATATGTATTCTTTCTTTAAACACCTGTAATCTACTAAATTTTTGCTTGTTTTGGCCTATTGCATTTTCTCAAACCTGCTCTCGCGTTGCACTTTATTTTGTTTCTCCTTTGACACTTAACCTTTGCCTTTATTTTAATAATTCATCTACTTGTCTCTCTTCTCTATTTATACACTAATAGAGGAAATAGAGGACATGATGTAGTGGTCAGAGTTCAAAAGAAATGATCTAACTTCATAGCAGTACATTACATAGCAAGTTTGTTTTTTCTTTATTTATTATTATTTAATTTACAAATGTTTAAGTCAGCCCAGGTTGTTTACTGTTTGAAAAAGTACAGTATTTCCTTATAGTGTGTTAATTTCATCTTTACATGTGGGAAGAAGCCAGAGTGAATTGCTCAGTCAGTCACGATGGATTAGAACATTGTCATCATGTGATTATTGCTCAGAAATACTTTTTCTTGCTTTACTGATTGACGATCACCTTGATGATAATGATCCAAGCCCCCTAAATTTTGTCTTGAGAAATATAAACAGTGATTCATCTGTGGCCAACTGAACTTTTCAGAGGTTTTGTCAAATTGCTAGTTTGTTTTCTTAACTACTGTATCCCCAGCTAAGAGAATAATGCCTGGGAGAAAATAGGTACAAAATACCTATTTACTAAATTAATTGTTTAATGAATGAATCATTGAACATTTCTTTGAAAAGTCTCAATAATAACAGAAGTTCATAAAAAAAATAGTCTATTGTCATGATTAAGTGCTGCCCAAGCATAGTAAAGTTAGGTGCCATGGATGATGTAGTAAAAGGGCATTCTAGGTTTAAAAATTATTTTTTGGAGACCTATAAACATATTAGTATACTACAGATCCTAAAATGTCCCATAGTAAAATCATCTCTTCATGTGGAATTCTAAAAGATTTTTAACTAATGTATATGTATAAATATTAAATATATATACACACATATATGTATGTCTGTGCATACCTGTGTGTAAAAATCCACAAATATAATATATTTCTTGGAAATCATTCTAGGAAATAATTCATAGGAAATTTTTTCTAATTGAACATTAAGTAAAATATTTCTTGATAATCAATGCAAACATATGAATTTCTCCCTTTTGTCAACCACTAAATACAGTCCCTGACTTATACTGCTTCGACTATACAATGGTGTGAAAGATATATGTATTCAGTAAAAAATCATAGTTCGAGTACCCATATAACCATTCTGTTTTTCACTTTCAGTACAGAATTCAGTAAATTACATGAGATATTTAACACTGAGTAGGCTTTGTGTTAGATAATTTTGCCCAACTGTAGGCTAACGTTAAGTATGGTGATCTTGTTTAAGGCAAGCTAGGCTAAGCTATACTGTTTGATAGGTTAGGTGTATTAAATGCATTTTTGATGTGATACTGTCAACGTTTGATGGGTTTATTAGAAAAAGACCCCATCACAAGTTGAGGAGCATCTATAATCATATTAATGAACAAAATGTAGTATCACCTCAACTATTTACTACTAAATAATTTTTAAATGTATTCTCCTCAGTGTAAGTCAGCCAAAGTTAGCTTCTATCTTATCCTGATGCAATCTTCTCTCCATTATCGTTGCTACTAGGCTAAGCTAAGCTCTAAATGACTGTCACCTGAGCTACCACAGTATCATCCTGATGGAGCTTGCAAATTTCAGTCCACTGTCCACATCCAAATGAGTACTTTTTTTTCTAAACTGTACATTCTGTATATTTTTGAGTGTAATTTCTTTTTTAAAAATCTTTTATGGCACCCTACTGCTTTTGGATAGAAGTCTACGCTTCCCAATATGGCATTGAGGGTTATTCAAAAACTAATTCGATTTACCTTCCTACTTTTTTATCTGCTGTGGTTGTCACGTGTCCTGTGCTATTTAAAGCAAGATTTCTTAATTACGCCCAAGAATCAGACGAGTTATTTGATAAAAATGCTGACTTCCAGTTTGCCTCACCTGACACCTGGACCTATGTCCATTTTTGACAAAGTGTGCTAAGCCTTCATTGCTCCAAACTTATTGCATGTGCACAGATCCCAGAATTTGCCATGAGTTCTCAAATTGCCAACCCTTACTGCTTGGAAGCCCTCCATATTCTCCTATTGAACTTACATTTTCAACATTTCTTTCAATGTGATAGGATTAATCACTTATGCTACCATCCATTCTCAACACTACACTAATTTTTCTTCTCTCTTAGTACATTTATTTTTCTCTTTTATTGAAGTATGAGTATTACAAATCATGTAATTGGGATCCATAGTGCCAAACTAGCATTTTCTAATTAAAAATAGAAATTCAATGACTGTTTGCTAAATTAATATTAGCAGTAACTATAAATATATTCTGGCCCTGATTTTAAAAAATTAAACATTTTCAGATATTTATGTGTCTGTGCTTCAGTGTGTTGAAGAAAAATGACAATTACAGGTCAACATTTATGTTCTCTGTATAGGATGTTGCTTAGGTTTTCTGCCTCTCCAACTGTTCTCTAAACTTCCCTAAAATCTTAAGTCTCTAAAGCAGAAAAATGTATAAAACAGGAAGCCATCAAAGAAAAAAAAATCTCAGTCAGCTTGACTCCATATAACTATTTGTTTGGGAAAATGTCCTCATTCTTTAGTCTTTTTGTTTGCTTGCTTCATTTATAAAATTTCTAAAATAAAATATAATTGTTCTGATGAGTTCACATGTTCCACAGACTGCAAGAGTCCGTTTATTTTTCTCACTAGAACTTAAGCTGCCTAATTTTGTGTATTCTGTATTTAGTTAACATGATATAGCCAGTGACTGGCACAATGAATGCCCTGCACATAGTAAATGCTCAACAAATTAACACGCAAATAGATAATCTTGTATTTTAGGGGAAAATTGGGAGCACACAGAACCAAACCATATACCATAGAGCATTTTCCATATTAACTCACTACTTATTATTTCTCACAACAATTCTATAGTATGGGAACTCTATCTTCTCCAATGTACAACTGAGTAAACTGAGTAACTGAAAGAAAAAATTTTTCTGAAGTTAAAGTTGGGAAGTAACAACAGCTGTGAATTACACCTGGACATTGACACTAGTCTATAATCTGGGTCTCTGTTGTCTGCTGATGCTAGCCAGCAAAGACCAGGGAGCTCCTCAAATTATGCTTCGGCTGAAGTTTAAGAGAATACCTCGAGTAATAGTTTACCTCTTTTTTTTTTTTTTTTTTTTTTTACAAATTTAAGTTCTCTTTAATATCCATTATAAGAGATAGCAATTTATCAGTTCAAGTAAGATATTATACATAGATTATAGCTGACAATAGGTGAATATTTGTTTCAGAATATTACGGGGGTACAAATGTTTTGGTTATATGAATTACGTTTGTACAGCTTTAGTCAAAGTTACAAGTGTGTCCATCATCCATACAGCGTGCATCGTACCTGTTAGGTGTGAATTTTCCCAGCCCCTACTCCCCCCTCCCGCCTGCTTGATGTCTGTTAAATTCTACTACCATGTGTGCACATGAGTGTTTACCTATAAGTTTCAATTTAGTATGAGAACATGTGGTTTTTGTTCTTCCATTCTTGTTATACTTCACTTAAAAGGATGGTCTCCAGTTCCATCCAGATTTTTACAAAAGGTATCAGTTCACCATTTTTTTATGGCTAAGTAATACTCCATGGTGTACATATACTACATTTTCTGGCCACTAGTGGTAGCCAGTGGTAGGAGGGTCGGGATAAGCTCTGCAAACTCAGAGGGCTGTTCACGGGGCAGGGGGCTAAACACTTACACGCTAAGGCGCCGGCTGGGCTCTTTCCGCCCTTACTCAGTAGCTCGGTTTTCCTGCGGTGAGGCGTCCGCGCTCCCCCAAAAGGCCACTCGGGTGGCGCAGTTTTTCTGTGGGGAGGCATTGCTCTCCCCCAATAGCCACTCTAGTGGCAACGCAGTTTTTCTGTGGAGAGGCGTCCGCGCTCCCCCAAAGGCCATTCGGGTAGCGCAGTTTTCCTGAGAGGCGTCGCGCTCCCCCAAAGGCCATTCGGGTAGCGCAGTTTTCCTGAGAGGCGTCCGCGCTCCCCCAAAGGCGACTCGGGTAGTGCAGTTTTTCTGTGGAGAGGCGTCGCGCTCCCCCAAAGGCCACTCGGGTAGCGCAGTTTTTCTGTGGAGAGGCGTCCGCTCTCCCCCAAAGGCGACTCGGGTAGCGCAGTATCTGTGGAGAGGCGTCGTGCTCTCCCAAACGCCACTCCGGTAGTGAAGTTTTCCTCTGGAGAGGCGTCCGCGCTCCCCCAAAGGCCATTCGGGTACTGAAGTTTTCCTGTGTCCCGGGAGGCGTCGCACTCCCCCAAAGGCCACTGCGGTAGTGCAGTTTTTCTGTGGAGAGGCGTCGTGCTCCCCCAAACGCCACTCCGGTAGTGAAGTTTTCCTCTGGAGAGGCGCGGGTGCTCCCCCAAAAGGCGACTCGGGTAGCGCAGTTTTTCTGTGGGAGGCGCAGGCGCTCTCCCAAAAGGCCACTCCTTGGACTCCCCAAACATCCTGTAAGATTGAGTCAGGAAATGCCGCACGGACGTGCACATTGACCTCCCTGTCAGTAGGAGGCGCTTGCCAGAAGGAACAAGCTGCGATGTTGTTTTTGGGTCCTGTGACCGGCTCTAGTCCCTCAGGAGAAGACTCGAATGCCCCAGGTGGCGAGTGGCCCCTTGGAACTTCCAGGTGAGTCCTTACCGTCTGCCACAGCAGAGGCAGGTGGGGGAGTGCAGCTGGGCTGGGTTGGGTGAGCCTGCCCTTAGGCTCTATACATTCTAGCAAGGTAGCTCTTTTGGCAGGGGTCAAAGGTCTGCTCCGAGTTTCTGTCAGAGCCGCCAGGTTGAGGCTGAAGTGGCCCCACCCAACCCGAGAGTCTGCTCGCGGGCCGGCGGGTCTGTCTGAGAGTCACGCGCGGGCAGTCTGAAGTGGGCCTCGCTCCTCCCGGCCCGCCGTAGTCTCCCTCCTACTCCCGGTGTCTGCGGCCGGCGGAGCCCGAGCCCGCCTGGCTCTCCCATGACTGTGCTGTGGGCTGGGAGGTTCCCCGCCCGGGATCCTCGCCTGAGCTGAAAGGGCGGCCCTCATGCGGGGGAGGGGTGCCGTGGGCTCCCCACAGCTAGGACCCACCCTGCGCTCTGCCCCCAGATCTGCCAGCGTGGGCCCCTCGCCTCCCGAGACCAAGAAGGGCCCTGACCGAGTGTGAGGAGGCCGCTTCGGAAACTGGAAGAAAAGGCGAGTGGCAGCGGCAGGTGAGACGCGCTCTCTGTTGTTGGGGGGACACAGCAGCGGCGAAAAGCACAGCCGAGAACATGGCGAGCGCTTACATACGGCTCTGAACAACAGTGGCAGCGTGCGTGGGCAAGCGCGATCACGTGGGCTCACACAGGAGGTAGCGCCTTGGCTGACTCAGGCCTCCCCCAGGCCGGCTAGCGGGTCTTGGGGGGAGAAAAAACACTGCAGCAGTCGTCTTATTTTGGCCTAAGAAACCTGTAGTCTATACAGGTGCAAGTCCCTTACATCATGCCAGGTAAACGTGTGCTTGTCCCGAGTCCCCGGCGCGGTGCCCAGGCAGGATCAATGTCCCTCCGCCTGGGGGCATGCCCTGCTCTGAGGAGCCGCTGGGCCGGCCACACCAGGGAGCGTCGGTGAGCAGGGAGCTCGCAGACCAGGCACTCCTTGGTCCGCTGAGGACCCCAAGAGGAAAGGCCTGAGTCTCCCACTGTGTGGCCTCCTCGGCGTGGTGGCTCCATTGTCTTTTGGCCGCGGCGGGTGGGGTGGGGGGAAGGGGAGGAAAAAGTCTGGATGGAGGAATGCTGGCACTCTGGTTGTCTACGGCCCTCTCTTCGGAGTTGGGAAATGTCTGTGTAGGAACAAGCAGGATGAAACCTGAGGTGTTGAAAACCGCTGGGGAGGACAAAGGTGTGCGGTAGGTAGAGAAGCAATATGGCGCCTGCCGTCCCAGCTGAGGTCTGTGGGGGCAGGAAGCGTCCCGGGGGCTGGCAGCCTGGGCCCTGGGCACACGCAGTTCCCCCTCACCGGTAGCAGCAGCCTCTGGGCTCCTGAGGGCAGAAAGTCTCTCCAGAAGCTCAGGATCCCACCACCTGTCAGAGATGCGAGGGAGGGAGAAGCGAACTGCTCCACCTACCCTTCTCGCTGGACTCCAGCCTGGCGGGGCTGACCTTTGCCCATACCTTGCTCCTTCGTGTTCTGCTCTGCAGCTTCCTCCCATGGAGTCTCCCAAAGGCTCTGGCACCCTTCCTTCAGATCTACATCCAATCTACGTCTGTCTGTCTGTTTTTTCTCTTTTATCTAAAACTTCTCCTTCTTACTGAGAGTCTCTGGCAGCCGGTGTCTCTGGTCAGCCGTCTTCTCTTCTCCCAGTAGGTGAGTCCAGTTTATCTCCTGCTGCGTGTGCACCTTATCTTTGCTAGTCCACGCGTTCCCCAACCTACAAACAGAAAGCCACTTATTATCCTCTGATACCCTAAGCCCAACTTTGTTTTTGAGCAACTTCTGACCAAGTCTGGCAAAATATCATTCTGTTCAAACCTCTGCTGGGTAGAGCGTAACTCATTCTGCAGTTGAAAAGTAAATATCTGATGTGCCTGCACAATTTTTGGAACTGCATGTCTCCAGAAATGCAGTCCCCTCTCCTGACCACCTTCATTTTACTCTGTGTGTTTGTGGGGCTGAGTTTCTGGACTGGTTCTGTTGCTGACCCACCAAGTAGGATACTTGCTTTGCAGTACTCTTGATCATGGCTCCAGCATTCTGTGTGTCAGTCACTGTCCTGTTCATTTTCACTGTATGATGTAGGTGATAGGACTAAAATAAAAAAATGTATACAGTAGCCTCCCCCCACCAGTTACACTTTCCACAGTTTCAGCTTCAGCTACCCACAGTTAACCGTGGTCTGAAAATATTAAGTCAAAAATTCAGAAATAAGCAATTCATAAGTTTTCAGTTGCATGCCGCTCTGAGAAGCACCATGAAACCTCACTGTGTGTGTTGCTTTACAGAAAAAAACAGTGTGCGGAGGGTTTAGTGCTACCCTAAGTTTCAGGCCTCCACTGGGGATCTTGGACTATATCACCCTCAGAAAAGGAAGGACTACTGTATCCCCAGTGGTAAACATTCAATGTAATAAATTTATAATTAATATAAATAAAATGGGAGTTGGATCCCATAATTCCTAATATCAAGATTATTCCAGAGCAGTACTGTACAATACTGCTTTTCATGGTAACACAAATATTATCTTCAATAAGGTATTCGCTATTCACATTCAGCTAGTGCAACTTAGGAACTGAATTTTTAAAATTTTTAGAATTTATTTGATTTTAAGTGATTTAAATTTGAATATTCACAGGTAGATAGTGGCTACTGTATTGGACAGCATAGTTTTAGATTCTTAAGCTAAGCAAATGGAGCTGATAAGTAAGATAACCAAAAATCCATCTTACTACTCAATAATCTGTGGAGCAATTTATTTGAAGCAAAGGACATTCAATTGCCATTGAAAAATAAACTCAGCTCCAAAGTATAAAATTGTATATAACTAAAACTCTCTGGGAATGCACACAGTTGTTCATGTGGTGCATGAGCCAATATTTGGAAAGATGCTATGATCTCAACCCTGCAGTCTGGTAAGATCTATCACTTCTGCTTACTTCACTTGGAGAGGACTAGTGAATGATTACATTTGACTCAAAATAAGTGAAGAAATGTAAATGGCAAATATCACATTCTGTTGCACACTGTTTGTGGCAGAGCTATTTTCCAGTAATAGGTGGGTCTAGGGCACTTTCCAGCCGTGTCATATATTGTCTAAAGACACAATGGCGAGAGCATGGAAAGAGGAAGAACACTGTCTCCTCAGGGAGCACATTTCAGCCCTGTCTCCTTTGAGTGGCTTCCATCTTCAGCCCGTGGCTGTTTCTTCTCAGTTCCTTCCTCTGCATCATCTGTGACCCAGACACTGATTTTCGCAGGAAACCAGCTGCTGATGTGTCCCAGTAAACCCCAGGAACGGTGACTTCAGACTCAGACTCTATTTGAAATAATAGAAGAAGAGTCTGGAAAAAGGCAAAAGAAGGAAGGAACTAGTTAAAAGGTTTATCACACAGCAATTAACAACTCCCTGGGAGGTGTTAAAGGCAGCTATTCAAATTTCAGAAAGAAATTAAACCTAAGGAAAAGCTTCTTTTTGTATTTGCCTAATGTGCACACAATTGAATACAGATGAATTTCTGCTCATTCCAATTTATTTCATTAGAAAATTTTAGTATCTTTGGATGGTTCTGTAACAAGTTATGGAAACTACCAAAGTTTTCAAAAGCCAGGCAAATGGAAACACTTTTAATATTTATAATATGAAGTTTGCTATGGAAATACCACAATTACTATTATAAAATGCAGTATTTCCAGCATGAATTATTTATGTGACTTACAGTTCCATACTATTGCAGATATGATTTATGTTAATTTTCCTAAGTCATTCAGCACCATGCCTTATGATGTCCTTGTATACCAAATGAAAAATACATATATATGAGTTGCTAAAATAGCTGGTTGAACAAATATATGCAAAAAGTAGATTGATGGGCCATTTTTTACTTAGAGGAAAATTGCTAGTGTAAGCAGGGGACTCTGTCTTAATCCTTGAACTGCTTTCCATTTTTATCAAAACTTGGACTACAATATGTAAACAGCACAATGTTTGTAGGAAGAACTATTATAGATGCTAGAATATAATGCAAAATGCTTTGACCAAGTGGAACAATAATCCTATACAGTAAGATAAAGTTTAATGGACTCTGAATTTCAAAAATTCAAAATCAAAAGCTCTTTTGATTAAGGATGTCCTGGCTTATAAACAAAGACCTAAAAGTTCTTTTAAAAATAAAATTGGATGAGAAAAAAAGGTCTGTTAGAACTGCTAATGCATACTTACCGAGGAGCATCAGTACAAAGCATGGAGACTGCCCCTCTTCTATTCACCCATATGGGATTATGGTGTTCGGCTCGTGTCCAGGAGGAAGTGACCAAGATCATGGGGGCTCTGGAAATGGGGCTTTTGAGTGGTAGTTCGCCTTCCCCTCAACAGACTCCAAAAGTGGAAGATCTATAGAGGGACAACACCAGGGGCAGAAATAGTCAAGTAAAATGTCATGGATGAGCAGAAGTGTAATTAAGGGAGTTCACCAAAATTCAGTCATCTAACCCACCTTGTTTTGCTACATTGCGTTTAAATTTGAGAGCATGGCCTTGAGGTTTAGTTTTAACTGAAGAGCTAAATTTTAGTGCTCTACCCAACCTGCTTGGGTGGATTGAGTTTAGGATCTGTATTTTAATGTCAGCTGGCTCTTGTTTCGTTTCAGTTTCATCCCTATTTTTTTCTACTCTCCTAACAACCCTGCATTATGCATTCCTCTATCTTTTTATATTGATGGTTCTATGGGATAGCCACATTGACCAAAAACATTGAGTTTATATTTTCTTGATATAGATTTCCAGCTGACACAGGCACTGTTTGTTGAGAACACTGTATTTACCCCATGAAGTTAGCGTGGCACCTTTTAAAAAATCTATTGAGCATGTATATGTGGGTCTATTTCAGGACTCAGTTCTTTTTCATTGCTCCATATGTGTTCACCACAAGGTTTTGATAACTGAAGCTTTAAAGTAAGTCTGAAATTCAAATAATGTAAATTCTCCAACTTTATTGTTTTTTGTTGTTGTTGTTGTTGTTGTTTTCCCCAAGTGCTTTGGATATCTTGGGTTATTTTCCATCCCATGTAAATTTGAAAAGAAGTTTGATATTACCACAAATAATTCTTATGGAGCTTTAGTTGAGAGTGCACTTAATAAAAGAAATTGAAACTTTTAAAATATCGAGGGTTCCAAATCATAAATATGGTATGTATCTACATTTATTTAAGCTTTTTAAGTTTCTCTCAGCAGTTTTATTTAGTTTTGGATTATAGGCTTTTTACACTCTGATTTTTAAAAATTCCCCAAATGTTTGTTTTTGCAGCTATTTTAGTTTTTTTAAATATTTTTGAAATTTTTGCTAATTTACAGAGACACAATTGATTATTAAATGTTTACCTTGTATCTTGCAGCCCTGCTAAATTTACTTAATATTTAGAACAGCTTTTTTGGTAGATTAGTTAAAATTTTCTATTGCATTGGCTAGGATTTCTGGAACAGTGTCGAACAGAAATGATGAGAACAGTCATCCTTACCTTGTTCCTAATGGATAGTATTCAGTCTATAATGTTATCTGTAAGAAGAAATTTTTATTTTTTAGTAGCCACCCTTTACCCAGAGAATATTCCTTTCCGTTCCTAGTTTACTAAAACCTCTTAATATGAATAGGCATTGAATTAATCAAATGATTTTTATGTACAATTTAGGATGATTATATGATTTTTTTAATTGAATTAGCATGATGAATTATATTGCTTGATTTATGAGTGTTCATCCAACATTGAATTTCTGGTCTAACATAAAACTCGTTCATAATATATTATCCTTTTAATGTATAGCTGGAATCAATTTGCTTATATCTTACTAAAGATTTATATGAATATGTTAATGAAACTATAAGTCTGTAGTTTTCTTTTTCTAGTGCTTTTGCATATGAATATTTTTAGAGTAATACTGACCTCAAAAAGTGGTATGGCAAGTCATCTATTTTCAGAAAGTTTTCCAATAGAATTTATTTTCACTTCAAACATTTGAAAGAAATCTCCAGTAAAATCATAGGGTCTTGAAGGTTTTTTTTTTTAAATAGGAAGTTTTTTTTTTTAATTTTGATTTTAATGTTTTAAATAGATGTAAGTATATTCAGTTTTTTCTTTCTTTGTGATTCAGTTTCGATTAATTCTTTTTCAAGGAATTTGTTCATTTTATCTGAGTCAAAATTTATTGGCACAGGTTTTTTCATAATATTTTATTATTCTATTAATGGCAGTCAGAATTCTTAGTGATTGTCTAATCTCTTATTCCTGGTATCAGTTAATTGTGTTTTATCATTTTTATTCTTAATCAGTCTTGCTAGATTATTATTGTCTGTGCTGATATTATCTTGTTTCATTAATTTACTCTCTGTATGCCCCAACTTATGTTTCAATATTTTCTACTGTTATTTGTGTTATATGTAAACTATTATTACTTACATTATTTTCAATTTTTTCTTCTTTACTAGTTTCTAACTGTGGAAGATTAGATCATTGCTTTTAAATATTTTTTCATTCTTATATAAGCTTATAAAACAATAAAATAAATTCAAAACAACCTTTAACTCTATTCCATTTTTGGTATGGTATGTTCTATTTATTCAATTACAAAGTGTTTTAATTTTCCTTATTATTTCTGTTTTGATGCAGGGCTTATTTAGAATGGTTACTATTTTTGAATATAATTTCAAATATGTCAGATTTTTCAAATAAATTATGTTATTAATAAACAAGTTATATTATGTTAAGAGAATATACTTGGTATAATGTCAGTATTTTGCATGTTTTAATATGTATTTTATTACACAGCATATGGTCTACCACGGTGAGTGTTCATTATGCCCTTGGAAAGAACAGCTATTCTATTGTACGTTTCTTGGGCAGTTATATGTATGCACATTAAGTCCTTTGTTGATAACTTTTTCAAAGCTTTGTGTATACTTGCTATTTTTTTTCTTTTTACCTACTAGTTTTATCAACTATGAACAGGTGTTGAAAATCTCCAAGTATAATTGTGGATTTATTTCTCTTCTCAGGTCTGTTAGATTTTGCTTCATGGATTTTGAAGCTTTTTAGTTATGTTCATATACATTTAGGATTTTTATATCTTCTATATGAACTGACTACCTTATCACTGTAAAACATCCCTCTCTTCCTGGAAATATTTCTTGTTTAAAAGCATACTTAGTTTGATGTAATGTAAACACTCCAGTCATCATATGATTATAGTTTACATGGCAGGTGTTTTCTCATACTTTTCTTAAATTATATTTATCGTGATGTTATTTCATAAAACAAAACTCTCATATTTCGAATGATCAGTAAACATTTGTTGTACATTTCATGTCAAGAATTTCCATTGTATTCTGTTATATACTTTTCTATGATGTGCAAGATTCTCTATCATGATATTTAATCCTTTGAACATATTGGTTATACTTATTTTAAAACTCATGTCAGATAACTTGATTTCTTAGTCTATTTCTATTATCTGTTTCTTTGTAGTGACATTGAGTTAAGCCTTGTGTTGTTCTTTGTCCACTTTTTCTTTTCTTAAAAAAATATGCACCAATAGATACCTTTAATTTTTCTCCAGAGGTGTTTCACTTGTGCTTCTGGTATGTGACAAAGGTAAGGACAGATCATTTTAATCATAAAAGAAATTGAGTTGATTTGGTTTTTGACTTCAGTTATTGTGTCCGGTCGATTTCAGGCTCATATTTGCTCTTAGGGAATAGGTATTAGAAATCTCAAGTGAAAAGTTGGAGTATTTAGAATACTTTTATGCTTAGTGAATCCTGAACTACAGGATTTATCCTCCAGGCCACTTGAAACTGCTATAGTCTCTGGACAGATTTTTATCCTCATAGCAGCTGATTTCAGAAATGGTGGTTTGAGGGGTAGAGCTGCCCCAGAGGCCATGCTAACTCCTGTTGGATTCTCCCTGTTTTGAATCATGTATCTACAGATTCTCACCGCCTTGAAAACTCTCACATTCTTTCAATCATTGATATCTATGTCATGCATATTTAGATATAAATATAGCCATATATGTATTAATATTACTCTCTCTATAATACATATATGCATATATGATCTATAGCTATATCTTTGTCTAGATATAATATAGATCTAGTTCTAGATATAAACTTAGATTTGGATGTAGATGCAGATTCTGATTTAGAGCTAGACATATTGATATATTAATATATTCTTCTTTGACTTGTAAAATAATCCACATTTGATGCAATGAGGGTATGTGCTAAAGTGAGGATGGTATAAATTTCAAAGGGCCTAGTTTAGATCTAAATATATAAGAAGTAAAATTTCTGAATTCATGTAGTAAATACATTTTAATATTATTTAACATTCTTATAATGTATTTTATAGAACAAAAAGAAATAAAAAAACAGTATTTCTGGAAGGCAACAATAATAGATATATAAAGGCATACTCCATTTAATATTATGATGAAATAACTAGCTATGAATGACCGTCCTCAGTTATCTTATTTTCACAATTTGAGGGGTAAGGTGCAATTAGGATTGATGGTTCTCAGTGATAGTTTTCTATGAAAAAGTGATTCTGTAATGCTTTTATTCAGTTTCCTAATGTACTAAGCCATCATTATACTGATGCTATGCTGCAAAAGAAATAAAAACAAATGTACAATAACCTAAACACAGGGGATGTTTAAGTTCTTCTTTCCCTAGAAATTATTTAAAACATGCACACTTTCCTATATAATGTGTTAAATTACAGACATCTGACAAAATGTGACATCCAGAGGCTTCACCTCTGTGTTAGAAATTATTTCTTCAAGTGCTTTTTATAAAGAATTACAAAATGCGATTTCATATTGATGTGAATACACTCTTTATTAGATGTACCTGACTATAATTTCTTTTGTAGCTAAATAATGGCTTACTCAACTTTTTTCCAACCACGCTGCTTACTAATGTGCCCTACGCATAGGACTAGTTTGATTTGCATTTTGTAGATTATATTAATTTTGTCCAAAAATTAGTACTATTGTCATCAAACCAGTTCTAACATCTTTCCCAAGCTGTTGTATTCATCATTCTTTTTTTCACACACCATTTCTTGGCTAATATGTCACGCATTCAGTCCTGTGAGCAGCTGGTATAATATCTAGAATAGACACAGTGCATTGATTCTTGACTACTGGGAATTTCCAGCTGGCACAGTACATAACTGGATGCATAATAACAATAACAGATGAACATGTCTCTGCCTTATTCCAGTGGAGACCCTCAGAGAGTCCAAAAACTCATAATTTTAAAATAAATTCATCCAGATTGTGAGATATTTTAAAGAAATGCCTGGAAATTCCACCTATAACTAATAGAACAATTGTTTAATTTGTATTTTTATATATTACTGCTCACCCTTCTTAAAAATATGATATTTTGGTCAGATTTTGTATAGATAAATAATGGAATAGGGATGAATAATGAGCTGAATAATACTGACTCCTTTAAGATTGACTTATATAATATAGCATCTTTCCAAACTCAGTAAGGTATCATACCTACAAACAAGGTGGATGCTGGTGCCAAAGAGAGCACACAGATCATAAAATTAATGACGCACCAACCATCATACTCCATGAGTACAGAGAGTGGAGATGGCATTGCAAGCTTTGACTTTGACAAGATTAAGTACATTTTTTTTTTTGATAAGATGCCTTACCTTATTTCCAAGAAGAGTTAGGCTTATATAGTGTATACTCCAGTCATCCAACAGCCTTTATTACTTTAGAAATATAAAGGCATTTTGAATTTAAAGATAATCCAAATCTCTATTACTAATAATCTAAATCTCTATGTATTTTTGAATAAGTTTATGTATTTGAGTAAGTAATATTATATCCCAGCTCAACAGAGTGCCTCAGCAAAGAAAATTATATGCAGTCTAGCACTACAGAAAGCCATCTGCAGAAGAATTACTTTTAAAAGAAAAAATTAATGATTAGCTCTGTGAAACACATTCATAGAATAATTATAATTTTAGGAATCATCTAGCCCAATACCTTAAATTTACACATGAAATGATCAAGGCCTAAGCTCACAAAGAGAATTTAATGACAAGGCCAAGAGGTTTGGTCCTCTAGATTTCAGATCATATGTCTTTTCTTTCAAATCATCTTGGAAAATTCATTGTAAGCTGACACTCAGGTAACTTTCCTGTGGTGATTGCATTGTAAACTAGGCATAAGAACATATATGCTCCTCTAATTTTATGCAGTGACATCGTCACAGAATTGAAGCCATTCCAGTTGAACTAAAAGATTCTGTACACTGATACATAAAGACCAACAAAATAAAGGTAATCAGTGGCCAAATATCAATAGCAAAAGAGTACATCTGAATTAAATCTAAGTCTAAATGTGTCATAATGATCTTTAAAGAAAATGTAAGATTTCTACATGAACATACACTAATATATGTCCAAAAGATGTATTGATTGAAACAAACACACACACTCCAACCCCCCAAAACAAAACAAAACAAAAGAAGTTGCAGTACAGTGTCTATCCTGTTTATGCACAAAGTGTAGGATAATAGAATGGCATGAAGTCCAGAAGGATACACATAAAGTATTTGCCTGTAATTACTGCTATGATGTGGAATTAATTGAGGGAGGAGTATTTTTCTTTTCTGTCTTTTTTTAACTTCTATATTTATGTTTTCTTTTTCATACTATTAACGTGTACATGTTACTTTGTAATAATATTTTATACTAAAATGCTACTAGAATCAAAATATGCAATCTAAAGAAGTTGATTCAGTAATTCACCGAATAAGGATATAATTTTGTATACATCTATTTTCTGCATTGCATGAATGACAGAAAATGTGTCAGAGAGATCGAAAAATGTGATAATCTTCTAGTCAGAAGCAAGATACCAATAGTTATCCCAAAAGGAGTACAGGTTCAAAGTAATTATTTTAGAATGAGAGAACATTGTTATCCTGAATTATCGGCAAATTCTTTAAAATATCTAATGCTAAACTAATAGTTATATGCTATCACTTATCTGTAAAAATATCACCAAGAATTCTGCCCTAGACAACTGTAAATTCACCCACATGTATGTATCTAAATAGCTGAGAAGGCACTGCCTTATTTGTATGTATGTCGTCACAACATTAAGATATAAGCACACTTCTCTGATCTCCCTTCTGACAAATTAATTGTCTTACTGTCTTACTCGGTCTTAAGTGGCCACTAAATTGTGAAACTGAGTTAACCTTGTTATCTTAGGTTGCATAACTGGAAATGTTAATGTCTTCTTATCTAATCTAAATGTTCTGAAAATATAACTATGGTATGGATCTCAATTACCTCCTGGGGCAATGACTTCAAAAGTACCACCATGCTATATATTTCCTAAAAGTGACAATAATTGTTATTAGTTCAATATTCTTTCTCTTCAATTAGATAAGAAATCCCCAGGAACTGATTACTGTGTTAAGAGCACTAGAATGTCTACTAAACTAAATTCCATTTTTATCCACGGTACTTATAAAATGTGAACCGGAATTAGTCACTTACTGTTTCTTTGCCTAAGTATCTGCTTCAGGAGAGTACATGATAAGAAGCCTAGAATTAAATAAATTTAGCTTTCGACTTCTATTTCCCATGTAACCATTACTGCTGAATTTTATATACCCAAGGATTGTTTTTGAGAAATGAGCTGAATAGTTATAGAAATGGTTAAATATGATTAAAATATTCTATGATTAGAATCTAACAAAGCCAATTATCTGAATCTAACCATTTCTGAAATATCTATTGTATAGTAAATTTTTAGAATGAAGTCTGTAATAGGTTCATTTAAATGAGAAAAGCAGTAAATAATTCCTAGCCCATGCAAAAAGCCCAAACATTTTGTCTAATAGTACTCACACTTGCTGACATCTACACAATTGTTAGCCAAAAGATTTCTTTCTTTTTAAAAAATAAAATATGAGGATTTAAAATAATAATAACCCATTGGGTATTTGTGATCTTTTTTTGATTTTTCTGAAGAACAATAAAACACCAAGTTGAAAGAGCTACTTGAGAATAAATTCTTTGCTAGATAGTGATTAAAATTGTTCGACATTTTTACTGGCTGCTTCCATAAAGCTAGCATTTGAAGATTGTGTTTTGTCCTTCATTTCTTTGGAAGTTTGGAAGTCTGGAAGTCAGGAAAAAAATGAAAGTCTCAATTTATTCCACATCCTTTTTGTTGTCATTAATATAATACTTTTTAAAAAAAACTATCAGCGAATCATTTTTGATGCTGACAGTATTTTTATAAATCTTTCATCAAAGGAGTATGATTTGCACTGCCGCACCCCAGCAGATAACGGCATCAACAACTGCATATGCAATGGGTAGAAGTGTTTGGCGAATCTTTGGTTCCACAGTGTGTTGGTCAGAGTTCTCTAGAGAAACAGAACAAGTAGGAAATATCTATCTATCTCTCTCTGTATATATAAAATGTGTGCATTTGTGTATATATATATAAAAATATACATACCCATATATATAAATATATATATTTATATATTCATAACATGAGGACTGGCTTATGCAGTCGTGAGGGCTGAGAAGCCCCATGATCCACTGTCACCTGGAGCCATGAGCTGGAGACCCAGGAAAGTGAATGGTGTGATTCAGTCCAAGTCCTTAGGCCCAAGGACCAAAACAATCTGTGATGTAAATTCCTGTGTGAGGAACAGAGAAGATGAGATGAAAGGTCCCAGGTCAAGCAGTAAGGCAGGAAGAAAAGAGAAAATTCTTCCTTCTTCATATTTTAGTTCTATTCAGACCCTCAACAGATTGGACGATGCCTACCACACTGGGGATTGCAATCTTCTTTACTGAGTACACCAATTCAAATGCTCACCTCACCCAGAAACACCCTCACTGACACACTCAGAAATAATGCAACCTGAGCACCCAGTCGCATACACACAAAATTCACCAGCGTTAAGCCCGCCTCCTGTCAACTTGGCACCCATATGCATCTCCATAAGCCATGCTTAATCTTCAGGTAAAGAAAATAACAAGATCTTCTTACTAAGATGATACAGTTATCCTTCATGCAACCGAAAACACTCACTTCTTTCCCAGAAGAGGAGGTAAAGTCCTGAGTGATGTTTACTCTTCTTGATATACCTGATAAGGGAATAAAGAAGAAAGAAAACATATACATACATATATATATATATATATATATATATATATATATCTCACACATACACACACATGCAAAGATATTCATAGCAAAATAAAGAGGACATACTCATGACAACTACAGTTCTTATTTCTGTAACTGGTTATGTGGACATAGCTAGTACTTGTAACTACCTTTTTCCACTACCCATTCTATATTACCTTTGCCTTCACCAAGTACCTTAGCTGGTCTTGATTTTTTCCCAGCTGGGTGACCCAAACCTTTGATTTTGAAGGGTCTGGGTCATCAGTAGTACTGCCTGGATTGGATTGTTATGTCTTTTTGTTGATCTTAATCATAGGGCACAGTTACTCTAAGAGATACCCTAAGGCTGCAGTCCCCAACCGCTGGGCCACAGCCCAGTACTTGTCCATGGCCTGATAGGAAATGGGCCACACATCACCTATGACACCCTGCCCCAACACTCTGGTCCATGGACAAATTGTATTCCATGAATGTGGTCCCTTGTACCAAAAAGGTTGGGGATGCTGCCTTAATGGATCTCCTGTAGTCCAGACATACTCTCCCTTACTTCCACTGTGGCATGTGAGTGCAATTTCCTACTGATAGTCAGGACTGATCACCATAGCCAAAACCGTGGGTCCCTTTCTGCCTGTTGAGTTGAGGCATGTGGAGCCAGATAAGTGATCAGGTGACAGCTTTAACTTCTAGTTCAGCGAAATCATTTCTGGGTCTTCTGGTGGAAGCATTCCTTTTTCTGAAATAAAGATCTCTAGGACGACAGAGCACAAAGTCATGGGAACAGGAAGAAAAAATTTTGCTAATGGGTCACTGGAGGTAATAGTGGTGCCACTCCAATTTCTATCCTTTAATTCCTGGACCCGTGAATCTTGGCTATGAGAGAAATAGTACCATATGCTGAACACTGTATAGCTTTCTGAAGAACCTTGTCCCAGCCCTGCAAGACATTGCCACCTAGCAGGCATTGTAACTGAGTCTTACAAAGATCATTCCACCATTCTATAAAGATTGCTGCTTCAGGCTGGTTGGGAACATGGTAAGAATGCTGTAATGGGCCCACTGCCACACTTCCTTTACTGTGTAGTGAGTTCCTTGATCAGAGGACATGCAATGTGGAATACCATGCTGGTGGATAAGGCATTCTGTAAGTTCATGGATGATAGTTTTGTCAGAAGCACTATGCCTGTGTGTAAGGGCTAATAGTTGCTTACCAGGTGCCAAGAGATGTGTTTATTTGCTCAAGCAAGGAAACCACATCTGGTACTGCAGCTGCAATTGGAATCACCACCTGATTAAGCTTATAATAATCCACTGTCATTCTCCAAGATCCATCTGTCTTCTGCACAGGCCAAATAGGAAAGTTTAATGGGGACGTGTTAGAAATCAGCACCCCAATCCTTCCATGGTTGCAGTATTACTGCCTTTCTAGGTAGAGGCAGTTCTAATGCCTTCTACTTGGCCTTTCCCACTGCAATAGCCCCCACTTCCCATGACACGGAATCAATGTGGGGATTCTGCCAGCTACTAAGTGTGTCTATTCCAATTATGCATTCCAGAAATTGGGAAATAACCACAGGATGGGCTTGGGGATCCACTGTGAGACAACCTAGAGATACAACTCTATTGGTCACCTGACCTATAAGCTCCTATTCTGACTGGTGGGGCATTGTGACATTTTACGTGTCCTAGAATCGGTGTCAGTTCAGACCAAGTGTCTAGTAGTCCCTGAAAGGTCTGATTATTTCCTCTTCCCCTGTGTACTCTTACCCTGGTAAAAGGCCATGGCTTCCTTTGGTGAAAGTTAGGAGAAGGATTAACCTGCGGTTAAGGAGGCCACTTCTGCTGGGCCTGGGAGGCCAGTTCCACTCCTAAAGAGGAGTCATCAGAATGTAGCCATTGATGATCCAGCTTCAGTAGGATTTTCCCACATTTCCCCATCCCAACTTACAGGAGCTATGTCATTGCTGGTTCTTTCCCATCAATGCCCTCACTTTAATGGTAGCTACTCTGTGAGGTTGGGAGTTCAACCTGAATTGTAATTCAGCCATTCACAGATGCAATTCCACATTTGATTTTCATTAACTTCAGCCCTGTGGTTAGAGAAGAAAAGCAGTTGCTTTAGGGTTCATGTAGAAGTTCTTAGATTATTTGTGTGGCACTTGAGCTGGGAATTCAAATGTATGAGCTCATCTTTTTTTTTCCCCAGATTGTCCAGTGGCATTAGGAGCAATCAATGAACAAAATTATATTCTTTAGTTTTCCAAAAATATTGAAAAGATTGATACACAGTCATCCCTTGTATCTACAGGGGATCAGTTCCCGGACCCATGTGGATATGAAAGTCTGTGGATGGTCAAGTCTCTTATGTAAAATGGCATGGTGTTTACATAAAACCTAAGCATATCTTTCTATATACTTTAAACTATTTCTAAATTACCTAAAATACATAATAAAATATAAATGCTATGTAAATAGTTGTTATACTCTATTGTCTTTAATTTGTATTATTTTTTAGTGTTGTATTTTTTTTATCTTTATAAAATATATTTTTCATTCACGATTGGTTGAATCTGCAAATGCAAAACGTAGATACAGAGGGACAACTGCAGAGTCACCTAGCTCCTTGCTTCTTATTAGCCATTAACAGGCATATCAAATGCAAATATTTTGAGTATCTTGATAAATAGTTTATGTCAGGGACTATCAGTACATTCTTTACTATTGGAAATAAAGTCATCAGCATCGTTAAATCTAATGAGATTAGAGAGCCAGTTCAGGAGACCCCAGACACAATTAAGGAAATTCATTCTTAAAATTCTCTTTCTCTAGAACCAGTCTTGTTACCAAAATCCAAAGCCTATATTAGTCAGTGTTCCCCAGAGAAACAGAATCAGTAGGAGAATGTGTATCTGTTTGTGTGTGTGTGTGTGTGTGTGTGTGTATACACACATATATATACACATATGTATATATAGAGAGAGAAAATTTAGTGTGAGATAATTATGGAGACTGAGAAGTTCCAGGATCTGCCTTCTGTACACTGGAGGCAAGGAAAGACAGTGGTATAATTCAATCTGACTCTGAATTTCTGAAAACCAGGGGAGCTGATGGTGTACATTCTAGTCTGAGAGCCTGAGAAGATGAGATGAGATGTCCCAGCTCAACCAGTGAAGCAGGAAAAAAAGGAGCAAATTTCCTCTTCCATTGCTTTTTCTTCTATTTGGACACTCAACATATTGGATGATGCCTGCCTATATTGGGGAAAGACATCTTCTTTGCTAAGTCCACCGACTCAAATATTATCTCATCCAGAAATATCCTCACCCAAACACCCGGAAATAATGTTTAATTTGAGTACCTTGTGGCTGGTCAAGTTGACGCATAAAATTAAGCATCACACACAGGCAGCAATAATGGGGTGGCAGTGGGTAGCCTGAAGACTGTTCACTGGCTTTGGTTTTTTGGTATGATACACCAAGAAAGATTTTAACTTAAACATCATGCCCATAATATCTAGCTAAATACAACATAAGCCTATTTTTTGAATGTTTTATGTCCTGGCCTCTCTTCTTCTCCTTCATATGTTTGTTTTCTGAAATAGTGTACTAGACAACACTTGTTTAGAAAAAGGCTTTATTTTATTCAGACTAAATTATAATTTTGCTTTGAAATTCAACCATTTTGTCAGCAGTTTACTACAATTCACTGAGAAAGAGTACTGTGAATTTACTATTATTTTCATTTAATAGTGTGAGGAAGATACTACAAATGATATGCACAATGTTTGCGCATTAGGAGAATGACCTGCACATCTTTCAAAACAGAATCAGAGATATAAATGTTATTCTTGTGTGTCTTCCCCTTAAGGTTTTTACACAACTGAAAGGTCCGGTGCAGAAATCTTATACAGATGGACGCCAAATAGCAATGATTCGACTTAGGATATTTTGACTTTACTGTGGTACAAAAGTGATACACATTCAGTAGAAATCATACTTCAAATTCTGAGTTTCAGTCTTTTCTGGGGCTAGCACTGTTCAGTAGATACTCAGCTCCCAGTCAGCTGCAGGATCATAAGGGCAAACGGCAAATGCTTCACTGGGCACTGTTGCCAGATGACTTTGTTCAACTGTAGGCTAATGTAAGGGTTCTGAGCACATTTCAGATAGGGCAGGCTGAGCTATGATGTTTGCTAGGTTAGCTGTATTACGTACATTCTTTATTTATGATATTTTCAACATATGATGGGTTCATTGGGATGTACCCCTATTGTAAGTTGAGGAGCATCTGTATTACAGGTTCTGCTACCATGCTCATCATCATCTTTATGCTAACTATGAGCTGGGTTCACTTACCTCACATATCTCTTTTTAATAGTACTTGAATAGAAACTCCAAAAATGATTAGAACAAAATTCACTCTACATCACAAAGATTACCCATAGTTTAATAAAGAGTTAAGCTAGAGTTATATACATATGTATGTGCACATATAATTTGAATCACATATTATACATTATCATAATATCAAATGCAGAATGATTTTATAAAGTTGGGACCACATTTTCAAAATATTTATAGGAGGTATAATTTATACAGATATATAACTAGAATGATTTTTCAATATAGGTTGATATTCTCTTAACTAAAAGTAACCAAGACAGATGTAGTTTTCCTTGTCCGCGTCCATACATCTTCTTTGATCACCTACCTGATTCTCTTATCTGTGCTATACTAAGGTATGTTACACTACTTCCTGCCCTATTGACCCACTTCCTAGGCTCAGGGTTGATAAACATCTGAATTCAGGGTGCAAATTAAGGAGATATTATTATTTACTTATAGAGCTCAAAGTTATTTGTTCCTATTTAAAAAGCAGTATAGAGTAGTGATTAATAGCATATATTTGAATCTCAACCCCATGACTTAACTACTGATGTGACTTTGGGCAAGTAAATTAACCTCACTTTGTCTTAGGATTGCCAAATATAAAAGCATTATGCCTACTGATCAGATCAAATTAGGTAGATATTGAATAAAATTATTGGCACAAATAGTGCCTCATAAAAAGCACCAAATAAATAGTTAATACAGCTGTTACATTCCATTCTCAGATTAGCCCATGGTTTCACTGGCATTTCCTTCTATGTCAATTCATACCTTTCAAAACTGTCTGATATATCTGCCTGCTAATGTAGTGTGGCTCACCCTTTCTGTTCCCTGTGGGAGACAGTGTTTTATTAAAAATCCTGACTACTAAGGTAGAAAAAACTTCAGGGTACCTTCCCAGTATGCTATAGTTGCTTCCTGTATCATACAGTGAAAATAATTTTGCTTTTTTAAAAAAAGTTTATGACAAAGGTATGCATCTCCAATAAAATGTATAGGTTAGTATATTAATGGGAAGCCACTTTGAAGTAGACACTTGATATTAAGATCATTACAAGTAAAAGGATAAGTTTCTATTACATAGAAAGTATAAGACTCAGAAACAATGATGTCAGCTTTGCACCAGATATTAAAGTGACTTTGATGTGAGAATCCCACAATGTAAATAAAATAGGCATGAAAATATATACATTACAAAGAGTTTTACTTCAAGTAATTGCTAACTCAGTGTAATTTTTTGATAATGTTTTATGACAATATTTAATTACAATTTCGATACAATATTGTTCTGTATATTTGTGTTAGATTATAAACTATGCTGGTCAAATGGATAACATGATATTGAAATCTAAGTAGAACAGCTGTTTTCCTAGAACTCAGTCTCAGGAGAAATTTAAGTTGAGCTGGCACAGTAGGACAGAGCTCAACACCCCTCATCCCTGAGGATGCTGGCATGGCCACCCAGGAACAGCAAGCAGTAGTGAAAGCCACAGGGTTGAAAGTTTAGCTTCCAAATCTTTTTTAATTTTACCTGGAAAATATGACAGTTCAGAAGCTTCAGACCACTTTTCTCAATTGGACTTCTGAAGAATGTATGATCCTAGGATGTTTACATCAATCGATATTGAGGCTGGAAATTTCAAAGTATTTCTGGAGTGAGTGATGATTGGATATCATCATCTGAAAAGAGCTCACATACTAGTGATCCCCAGGGGAAGAAGCAGTGGGCAGTGCAAAGTAGAGTTATAGCCTCACCAAGGTCATGTGTAAATATGTTGAGATTGGTTTACCTCCTTTCTCATCTATACTGCTAGAGGCTTCTCTCGTGGGAGTTAAACAGGCAATATGGAATATTAAATACTTTCCAGGAAATTGTGTACAAACATTTGTCTCTACAATTCTAAAGAAAGTCAAGCTACCATTCTATTTCTTCATGTTGTATATGTAGGAAAAAAAAGTCTTTCGAGTAATTATTTATTGGCAATTTCAGCTATTTACTATTGTATTAACATATCATGTTGTTCAAATTGATTACCATTGAAATTTAATTACAAATTGATTAGTAAAAATATTCATTGTATGTTCTTGTTTTCTTTGTCTTAAAATATATTAACAATTTAGGAGAGAAGTCTTTCTAAAGCAATTCCCTTTAAATTAGACAATAAAATTTGATTACTTAATAGCAGTGCAATGCATCTAGACTGTTTTATAATCCCCCAAGTATTCTCACATATTATATGGCATCTGATTCCCATGTTAACTTTGTAGGATGTTTGTCAGGTATTCCAAATCTACGAAAGTAGTGTTAAAAGAAAAACTTTAGGCAAATTAAATTTAGCAGGATTTGAGCAAAGAATGATTCATGAATTGGGCAGCACTGAGAGCTAGGGAAATTCAGAGGGCTCCACCCAGCAATGTGGGTGGGTAGTAATTAAAAAATTTAAAAAGCGACATAAAGAAACAGCTTGACCGCTGACAGCTGGGCATTTTCCTTATTTGGGCACATGCGATGAGGCATGTGTGTGTTTCATATGGACATTATCTGATGGGTTGGCAGCTCAGTTCCAATGATTGACCAAGATGTAGCTGTTTGCTGAAGAATATACTCTTAGGTTGGGTTGCAGTTTATTTAAACACTATGTTGGGATACAGTTTGCTACATATGGACTCAAGATACAGAGGCAGCTGTAGGAAAAATTTAATTTGATTTAACAATTACACCCTTTTGTCAGCCTCCTGATTTTGAGAGATTCACCAGAGCTCTTGCCATTGACATCACTCTCTGTCACCATCATAATAGACTTGTTTGGTCTCGGTATGGAATTCACAATTCTTGATGTCAGCTCAGCTGAATTTTTCTTTATGTTCTCTTCATGGTTTTGTTTTTCTAACCATAGTGAAACTATTTGACTTATAGCAGATGGCTGCATAGGAGCATTTATGACTCTCAAGAGGGTACAGTTCACCAGGGCAACTGTTATGATGACTATACTGAGGATAATACTAAGATTCTGACCTATACTCCTTAACAGGAGTCTCTACAAACTGAACTGATTAAAATCAAATGCATCAAAAACGAGCCAGAAGAGGAATATACTGGCTGTAACCAAATAGCTTTTGTTTATTGATTTATTATAGCTTAGTTTCTGTCATATCAGATATATTTATCCAACTACAGCAGGAGGTATTTGCTATCATAAATACTCCCCTTGTTCAGCCAACAGGTATTCCAAAGCAACTCTATTACCTAAAATAACTTTAGCAAGAGAATTTAAAGAAGTCTGCTGGGGAACTATAACCTTTTCAGTAGTCAACTATGGTAGCTAATGTTCCAGACAATAGTTCTAACCATAACCCCATTTATCTTTATGCCAAGTCGTGGAAGAAACAATCAACCAACAGATGCCCGTTTAGAGGGATTTACATTTGCCGGCAAATTCCTCTTTATTCCATAGTGCCAATTACGAAGTGTAGGCCAATGTGCAGTTTCCAGCTGGTTGTGGAGTGACAGCGGTACTGACAGAATCCCTAATCCATATTGGCCCTTTGCTTTCCAGTTACTGAGATATGGATTTGCCCATGTGTATTGTTAAATGATTATACTGTTAAATCCTCCACAATAAAAATGTGTCCTGAAGGGGCACAACAGACAGTTCCCTGTGGAACACCTTGTGCATGATGAGTCACCAGTAGGGAAGCACTAGTAATATTTATCTAAGGCTCCATTGTTAAATCATTATGTGGTTGGAGGACACCAACAATTAAGGGATTAGGATTATAAATTTGTCTACAAACTGTCAACTTTTTTTCTTTTGGTTTCTTTAATTTCTGGCATAATTTAACTGCAAAAGCATCACTAAAGGTTTTGTTAGTTTGCAACAGGAATCTGAATACATGAGTCTAACAGCCTAATCCTATAGAAAGGACTGGATATCACACTTGGAATATCAGTAAATTGTGTTATGGAGTGAACCAGTGAATTTCTAAGATTGTGCTAGGATTTAAGTTTAACATGGCATATCTAACATTTAGTGAAGTTCCCCGTGGAGACTATCAATTATGTAATCTTAGCTATCACATTATCATGTCACATATAAACAGAAAAGAAACAGAGAAAAGGAGAAAGAGGACAAAGTCTTCATGGTAACAGACAAGAGAGGTCTTGAATTGTGATACTGCAAAAGGTGTCTATGTCTAGGATGCTGTCTGCTTCTGGGAGAAAACTGCCCTGGTCAGCTTTACCTTGAAGTCTCCAGTGGGCATAAAGTCCCAAGAGTCTGGAGAAATCCTCTTGACTTGTAAGATGTAGAGTCAAGACTTAGGGCTCTGAAGTTTTGCTGCAGAGATAGATTTGGTATGGTCCCTTCCAAGAGGGTTTCAAGGGCAATGTTTCTTTGATGTTGTTTTTTGCAAGACTCCATGCTATAGATTGTGAAAGGCCTGGTTGTCATTAGTTTGTGGGTCACAAAGGACTTCTTTTACATGGTAAACATCTAGTTTGGCAGAAGGCATTAAAGCCTTGCAATACTGAGTCAGGTCAGAGTTTATAAGAGCAGGAGATACACAAGGATCTATTGTTAGAAGAATACGCCTTTCAATAACTATTTCATCAGGGATTTATCAGTGTTTTCCACTGGGGGTAGATCTTATTGCTACCAAGGCAAATGGTAATATCTTTGACCAAGGCAATTCAGTTGATCCTGTTAATGTTTCCGAAAGCCACTGTGTTTGCAATTCCTTATTTAATTGTTTTTATGGCTTATCCAGTAAAATGGTTCTTTTCTCTCTGGAGATTTCTAAACATAAAGAAAATATATTTTCTAATAATTAGCTACTGTTATAGTATTGGCTTTTTTTCATGCGAAAGCTTCTATACAATCAGAAAACATGCACTGGGGCTGGGGGGAAATGAATAAAATCCACTGTAAATGGTGCTGGAGATGTACAATCTGAGCAGATATAATTCCATGTAAAATTCCAGCAGGTGCCAGAAATGTACAATCTGAGATTTTTATTGTCTTATTGGAATTTTGGGTTTGACAAACCAAACATTAGTTATAAGCCATTGTAGCAATTGTAGAACAGTCACTGCAACAATACATTTTAAATAACATATAATTTTATTTAACATGTGATGAGTTCATGGATTTCAGAGCTTTTAATAATGGAAGCATTAAGGACTCAGGAAGGACAAGGCAATCATCCAGGCTCTCCATGAGTTCATGCTTAAAATTAATTTACATCCTCCAAAATACCAGTTTTGTTTCTTAATTCAGATATATATCATTGTTTATTAAACAGATTATCATAAATAATTTGAATCGGATAAATATTATGAAGTTTATTAACATTGCATATCATAACAATTTCTGTATTGATTGACTTAGCATGAAAATCTAACAAAGCATTTTTTTTTTCAATTAATTCTTCTTCTGCTTAATGGTGGGTTAGCAGTTTCATGAATCCAGTAGAGTTCTGGAAGTTCTTACCCAATTCAATGGTATGATCATATTTCTAGGAATTTAATACAACTTACGGAACATATATTAATAATATATTCATACAAATATAACTCAAAGAAGGTTTAGCATTATTATTTTATAATACTTCCCATATAATCTAATATATCAATAAAGAGAAATATTTTCTTGAGATGTTTCAAGGGCACATCTGAAAAATCCCAAAGTTAATTCAAGGTAAAAAAAAAAAAGATTTACTTTAGAATTTGATTTGGGAAAGTTTGTCAGATATATCAAGGGATTTAAAACACTGCATCAAAATAAGATCACAGGCCACTGTGAGCAATATTCATTCATTTAACCAGAGTGATTATTTAAAAACATGAAAGACAAATAGAGAAAGTTACAAAGTTGTAGAAAAACTTTAGCTCTTTTAATAGAGAGGACTCAGTTTTCTTAAGCAATCAAAAACCTAATAAAGATAACATAGAGCACAGCAAATGATCTCAGTAGAACACAGAATCTTTGTTACCTAGGCCAATTACTTAAAAGGAGAAAAGAAAACATTCCATAAATTTCTGTTAAAAGCAAAACAGTACTTTAGGAAAACCTTGCTGTTTTAACAAAGACCATATTTTAGTTTTTCATTATGTACTTTTGATATTAATGCTCAATATTTAGAAAATCTTATAAATAATTCCCTTCTAATCTTAACAAGCTTGATCACATAAAATTTCTTTCAGAAGATTCATCTTCCATAAACCTTCTACAACTTCCTTATCCATTCAATTTTTGTCCTATAATTTTTCTCTTCTCATTTGGGAACAACCAGCCATTCTTCTTTAGGACAAAAATAGAAGGACTGGTTGCCCCTTAACAATACCAAAAATTCTCATATCTTACAGCTTTTCCTTACCAAAGCACATCTTACTTTTCTTATATACTTGCATATAGAGTTGTTTTCCTTATTATGTCTAGGGATATTAGTTACAAATGTTAATTAGAATATTTAACCCTTAGTGACTTCTATTTCCAGTGAACACTGGGAAGCCAGCAATTACGAACTGTCTGTCACATCAGCATTCTGTAGATTGGCAAATCTATGAATCATAATTTCTAGGAGCATGTGCTTTTGCATAATGCAATTTGTCACTGTGGTACAGAACATGTTCCCAACATTCCCAAGTATCTTTAGTCTTTCTGTAATAAGAAACCGTACAGGAGGAGAATTTTCTCTTTATCCTCTTAGGTTTTTTGGCTAGGCCTGTGAATTAAATTGTTGTTTGTACAGAAAATTCCCTCAGCCTCAACTTTCTTTTCTTAATCACGAGAAATGTTACAACCTTCTGATATAGGAGGGACATCTTTCACATGCAAATGTTATCTCACCTCCATTTAATTCACTTGTTTTTAACAATTATGCTTGGATTGCTCATGAAGATGAGACATTAGATAGCCATCATCTTATTTTTCTTGTGGATAAATTTTATAATATAGCAGTAAGTCAAGCTTATTTTACCAGTAAATCTAAGTAGAGTCATGCAACTGTACTATATTTAATGCTGACAACTGTGAAGAGATGCCTGTTTTAATCAAACCAACAATATTCTTATTTACCCAAGATTATCCAAGTCACATGAACTTGAAAAGCATTTGAGTTAGTTCTAATTTTTCTGAGAGAATACTTAATTTATATAGGCACTTATTTTTCTCTCTGCCAATTAAATAGAACTCTTTTACAGTTTAATTTTGTCAATATTATAAGGAAATAGAAAAATATCACCCATATATATTGTACATATAGACATACATAAACATGCAGGTGTAAACAGATCTATCTGTCCATCAGATTTAGCTTTTGTCCTAAAATTTTTAGCCATGAGCCAGGTTAAATAATATAAGCATTTTGTGTGCCTGGAGTCAGCATGTATACTTCTGATTTTACCTTAGAGTCAGAGGCTGCTTCACCCTTTTCATTTGTTTGTTTTCAAGATTTAATGACAGAACAATGAATTGTTTTGTGTGGGGTTTTTTTTTTTTTTTTTTGCAAGAGAATTTTGAGGCATAGCAAAGATTATGACAATAAGAAAGAGGCTGATGGAGTTGGTAGAGCATACAGTATTCAGGGGTTTGAGAAGAGGGGTTTCAGTAGCCTGAGTGGTTCCCATAGAAGAATCAGGATCAAACAGAAAAAAACAGAGGACTGATTCTTACAACTGTTTGTTGTTTGTTTGTTTGTTTTCTGAAGATGATTCAAGTGTCAATTGGACAGGTTTGGACAAGGAGACCTTTCAGAGTTAAAATGAAAAACCCAGCAAGGAAATATTCTTTTTTCTCTCTGAGAGATTTGTCGATTATTGTCCTGAAAGTGAAGACTTTGGGGGCCTCCTCTAGTGGGAAAATAATCTGGGCCAGAGAAAGTCGGTCCATCAGATGGCTGGTGTAAAAGTGGACAATTTCTTTTCCACTGGCAGTGAAAAAGTGGCCTGGAAGTTTATACTAAAGGCAGACATCTCAGGACACAGGATTCTTTAGTTTAAGATTCCTTGGTTTTGCTTTGAAATATATATGAGGAGGTCCTCCTTGTCTCTGTAGCTGTTGTAGCTATAAAGTAATGCACCTGTTTGCCCTTTTTAAGGAGTTTCCCTACTGTGACCACTGTAACTCTAACTTACATTTGGTGACGTTCAACGATTTCTCTAGAAAAACATAGAACCAGAGTTCATAGTTCTTACAGATGAAACTGGCTGCAGTTCCAGATGGTGAAGTTCTAGTCTCCTGTATCCAGATAAACCCATGAGTCCCTGTCTGCTAGTGACATTACCTAGCTCGCAAACCCAGTCCAGTTCCTGTCTCATGCAGTCAGATCCTGAGGCACCACTACAGGACAAAGTCCTATTTCTGTCATGATTTCCAAACCCAATTTATATCAAAAATGTTCACATAAACCCGAAGAGCTCAAAACAAGAGTTTATACAGCTAAAATCAGACAGAAAACTTACCCGTGGCCTTAGTTGCTGTGAGAGAGCATTTCTCTGCTGTGCCAAGTTCCTGTTAACCATTCTTTATGTTAAGCTTCCCATGTTCAAATTACCGTGTGGCTTCACCCTCCTGCTGGGTCCTGACTGCTGCAGAGAAGTACTGAGGAACTGTCTCATTAGATTGCCTGTAAAGATGACATTTCAGAATTAGTTTGGTCACGGTCTTAGGCTTGAGCGCGGAGCCAAACTCGTTGCCAGTGAAAAGGGGATGCCGATAATTGGTGGTGCGCATTAGCATCATAGTTCTTCAGGCTGTCACCTGGGCTTGACTGGGATGAAATGGCAATTGCCGCAAATGTTGTGGGAGTCCACTTGGCTGCTACGGGTGACGGTTATGGCAGTAGTGAGTGGTAGTGACGGCTTCAAGTGATATGGGATAGAGCCTTTTGGATACACTTGGGTGCTTACAAATAGGAAATGACTAAGTCAGATTTCTGAGTATAAGCTTCAGTCAAGGTCTGAGAACCAGAGAGCTTTCATCACAGCCCTGAAAGATCTGTTTATTTTATACGTATGACTGATATTGCTACAATCAAACACAAAATTTAATAATGTGGACAGCTACAATGTAATGACAGTTGGATTCAGTCTTGCCAACTTTCTCCAGTGATTGATACAGTATCCTTTGAGGAAGGTGGGATCCTGAAATTTAAAATAGGAATAAGTGTTTGAGCCTCGATGAAACTGACAATCCCCCCAAATCATTGTCTTCCTTATTGGTGGAAGGATCCTGCCCTGTGTGCCTGGAAGTCCTGTGACAAGCTCCCATGGGCAGGTGACTTGAAGGTGACTCACCAGTGGCATGGCATCCAGGCAGGACATTCCAGGGAAAGACCCTGCAAATGGCAGTCCAAACAGGGAGAAAGATTACACTCAATGTGGCTGAATTCATTGATATGAACACTTACAAAAGGTTTTAAATTTAATGCATTAGTTCATTCAGTGGCTCTAATAGTTTATTTTGTTGATTGAAACTTGGATTCAACCATGACCTACATTTAATGAGGTTGAGATAGTCAGAGTTTCCCTGGTGTGATGTACAAGGAGTTCTCCAAAGAGAGACAGGGATGTTATACTGGATTTACAAAGGTAGAGCTCAACCAAACCATTTACGGGTTAGAAATAAACGTATAAGAACACAAAAAGGTTGAGAGTTTAAAAAAATGGAAAGTAAGACATATACTATGCAAATACTGTCAGTCAAAGTTGACTTTAAAGCAAGAAGCACCATGGGTGATAAAAAAGTGGTCTTGTAAAATGATGAAAGAGTCAATTCACTAGGAAAATATGACAAATATAACAATTCTTAATTTATATGCTTCTAATATAACTTTAAAATACATAAAACTAGAAAATGATACATTAAAAGTCCATAATTCATAGTGGAAGATCTTAATTTATTTTGTTAGTAATTGGTAGTATTAGCAGACAGAAATTTGGAACCATATTGAAGATTTGAACAATATAATTAACAAGCTTGACCTAATTGACATATAATATGCTGCACCCTAAAACTGTAGAATACAAATTCTCTTACAGTAGATCTAGAATATTTTCTAAAACTGCCTGTGTATTAGACCATAAAGCTATTTTTGCAGCAAAAGTATTCCAGTTATTTTCATAGGATCAAAATAATTTAAAAATGACTATAACAAAGGCAGGTCTTGCAAGGAAAACTAAAGAATATTAGTAACTAAAGGGGAAAATAAAAAAACAAAAATGTGTACTGAAACAGGATGAACCCTAAAATGTGACATGAATTCAAGTAATTGACCTTCCAATTAGGATTATTTTCTGATGATTAGTATAGGAAATCATGAAATTAGACCTTTAGAGAAGAAAATATAATTGTAGCATACCATCTATCCTGAAATTAGAATATTTTTCATAATCAATGTCATATAAATACTATTTTGGGGGATTTTCAATTTTAAGAGTTAAGCTATAGGTAAAAAAGTAAGATTTAGCTATGGTTGCAAGACTAAGTACCAACTTTCATGACATACAAGCAAACTTATACCTAATACATAACGAGATAACAATGGAAGGAAAAAAGATCAAAGAAAAGTTAGGGGTATCAAGGCTATATCCTTGGTATCTATATTAGGAGAAGAAAATTTTTAAAACATTGAAAGGATAGTGAAGTTAAAATAATAATATCGATAAGGGTAAAAAAAGGAAGTTAGCAAAATTCTTATCTTTTATAATGTGATATAATAAATATTTAATCAATAATTTAATTCAAGATATTTATTATAATTATGAAAGAAACCACCAAAAGAACTCAAATAGGAACATAAAAAAATCAATCAATCAATCAATTAATCAATCTCTGGAAAGTATGACCAGAGTTAAAAAAAAAAATGTGGGAAAAATAGTTTCTCTCTGTCCTGTGTATGATTTGTTTCTCTGTATGTATGTGACACTTTGACTAGGACAAATATTCTAAAATACATCAAAAGATATATTTTGGGTAAAAATTGTAGAGCTGTGTTAGCTTTGTGGTCAAAATGATATGGTCAAAACAGCAGGGACACTCACACTTAAATACAACTATATTTCCAACAGAATACCTAAAATTTAAAAAAGTTGATAATACAAAGTATTAGAATATAAAATAATTGGAATTTTTATACCTTGCTTCTGGGAGTGTAAAATGTTTCAACCACTCTTGAAAATTGTTGCAATTTATAATAAAATTAAAATTGCACCTGGTTCTATGATCCATTTTTAGGGACATATATCCGAGAGAAATAAATATGTATATATAAGACTGTTAATATCATATTTATTCAGAATAGCACAAAATGGAAACAACTCATATGTCTCTCAATAGGAGAGTGGAAAACAAGGGAAAAAGGGAAAACTACCCAGCAATAAAGTAAAATCAACTTTGGATACATAAAACAACATGGATACATTTCAAAAACCTTATGATGAGAGAGAGAAGCCATTCACAAAATAATGCATACTGTATTATTTCGATTATATCAAGTTCACAAATAGGCAAAACTAACTATGCTTATAGAAGTCAGATTGCTTCTGAGGGTGAGGATGGTACTGATTGGAAAGTAACATGAGGAAACTTTCCGGAGAATGGAAAAGTTCTATTAATACATGTTGATACAGATGGTGGGTATATGGATGTGTGCAAATATAAAATGTCTTTGAGCTGAATACAAGACTTGCACATTTTACTTCATGTTAATTATACTTTACTGAATAAAACAATGAAAAATAACAGGGGAAATATCTTGTACTCATTAGGCATTGATTCCATTGCTTATATGTAGGACAGTTAACACATATTTAATATTATTAACACAAATGATCATTTATAGAGTCTGTAAAGTGTATCATTGAGGCTTCATTGGGTTCAAGTGACAGAAAATCTGTTAAACACAATGGCTTGTTTAGCACTGGCTTAACAAAAGATTTTGTTCACCTCACCTTTTTTCTGGGTTCACATTGTTGCTAAGTTCTCTCTGTGCCCCCACTAATCATGGTTACAAAATGGCTGCTCCAGCCCTAAACATTGCTTCTGTATTCAAATTAAGAAAAGGGGAAAAGATTCATTAAGGTCTGTCCATTCTCGTTAGAAATTAAATGTGTTTCTTGAATTCCTAGACAAGATTTCGCTTCGCAGAGGTTGGTGAGCAAGCATGACTTCTAAGCCTCTATAATGGGAGGCAGCAAAGGAATTGGGATTAGGAATGGCTATTCTATTAGCAAATTGACACTGCAGGTTAAATAAGTACATGATGCTTATTTAGATGATACTGTTTCATCTATCAAGTGCATCATACGTAAGTTACCTACTGGTGGAATTTCAAATCCGTGGTAGGTAGAGACTATGCCATACCATTTGTTTTTCCCTACTATATGTAAAACAAACTTTCTACTTTCTTTTTTTTTTTTCTTTCAGCATATTATAGGGGTACAAATGTTTAGGTTATGTATGCTGCCTTTGCCCTGATCTACTTTCTTAATTAATTAACTTTCATCATGATATTTTCTCATATAAGACTGAGAACACAGTTAAGGTCTATCAGCCCGTGTCCCATTCCCAAATGAGTCTACCAAGTCCTAAACACAATACCACTCTATTCAGTATACTGCTCCAGAAGGTGCTAGTACCCTAGCCATGGGGAGGGGGCACTCAAGCACAGACTGCCTGGCTAATATTAAAGAACATTTAAACACAAGTTTGACAATTAGATGACATCTGGGTCTTTTTTTCTAACTCTGAGATTTTATGAAAAAGTTTAAATTTTCAATTGAAAAAGAAAAACATAATGTGCCTTCTGATACTTTGACATTCTCAGTTTTCAATTACAAAGATCTGACTTAATGTAATATAAAGTCTTATGGAAAATTAAAAAAATGAATTCTGACCTTCTCTTTTCTATGTTAGGAGATGGCCTGACTCCAGAGCAAATCAGATGTGACTACTTAGGAAGGGTTACACGAGAGTTCTGCTGAAGTAGGAACACGGGATTCTGAAATCTCAGCTTGTCTCTAGCTACTGTGTGGCACTGAATCAGGTGTTCTTTTGCTTCCACCCTCCGTGTGGTACAGATTCTGGTACTGAAGATGATTCTTCATTAATTATATCAAAAATTTAACATACTATCAATTGAATATATGTGTCATAATTTTTAGGGTTGTATTTGACCTGTGTGGGCTAGGCAAGTTCCCACTGTATTAAAATATACCGCAGCCAACAGTCCCTGTCATCAATAACTGGTTCAGAAGAGATCCAACATGTGGCTATTATCATTCAGGATCATTTTAATGGGCTGAATGTAAAGGGGGTGTTCATGGTTGTCTTCCCTTTGGATGGGGTGGTGGTTAAAGAACATGATCTTTAATTATGTTCTCAGTCTTACCTAAGAAACTATCTTAATGAAGGTGATATGCTTAGGATATGGTTGACGGAGTAACTCATGATGTGGTCAGTCTGTTCATGCTGGTCATATTAATTAACTCTTTATCATGGTGAATAGAAATTTGGAGGTGACTCACATTAATCCTGAAGATGACCATGAAGAGGCTAACTCTGCATTTCCCATGGACAGATTTGCTCTCAAGCTACAGTGGTTTTCAGGGACTGAAAAAGGTCCATTTACTTACTCAAGCTGTCTTCACTCATGTACTCACTCTATCTTGAAATATGTTATTCGACGAGGGTTGTTAGTCTGACTATAATAAAAGTGGAGACAGTTTTTCAATGAATGGCTATCTTACTCTTTGATTATTATACAATTGCTGTTAATAAAGTTAATTAACTTCTCCAAAGGATTTCAAAACCACCGAAGAACAAAAACTCAGATACGTAACCTGAAAAAGTTTTTTTACATATTAGAGGCCATAAAACAAACAGATAAAACAAACAGATTTGTAAATGCATAATGATCATGTATAATAAAATGCTACCAAAAGCAATCTTTTTATCTTGGTTTCAGAAATATAATAGTAACTTTCCAATGAATAAGAAGAACACTGATTTAGGAATTTCCAGCATTTTCAGACTGTCCTTTGACATTATAGGTAGAACAGCTCTCTACTTGCTGAATCACTAATGGTTCTTGCTTCCACAATTCTGAATATAAATGTCATGCCTGTATTCAAATTTGTGAAGCTAATTAGAAGCTGTAGAGTTCAGATATTCATCATCCGACATATCCCAGCACTAAACCAGAGTTTACAAAAACTGTGGTAAAATACTAAAATTGCCTAAGAAAAGATTTTTTATAAATGCTAAATACAATGCCATTTTAAGGCAATGTAGCATAGGGAATTAAAAAAAAGAAGTATTTTTAGACAATGATTTTAAAGCTATTTATCTGAGCAGAAAATATCATACCTATTAGATAATTGTTTTTTAAGACACTCCTATACCTTTTATATATTTAAGTTTTCCACTTTGGTTTGGACCATAGGAAATTGCTTAACCTTAATGTGTCAATATATATACTTGAAAATAAAAGTAACTGTCAGCATTTCTGAAACTACATTATACTTAAAACTAAAGTAATAGAAACCTTACAAATGCAAATTTCATGTTTAGACAATTTAAAAATTTCTTTATTTTTCTAGTTTTTTGTCATTATAGAGACACACATAGCTTGAAATAGATAAAAATCAAATTGCACAAGCAACTTCCCTTTTCTGTTTAATATTCTATTAGAAATATTTAATTCACTGGTGTGTAATCATGATACATATGCCTCTAAAGGCTGCATAAGTCATTAGTTTGATGCACTAAGTTACTTTTTTTCATTTTTCCTTTGTGAAGACTTTTGGGTTTTATCAGTAAAAAGATGCCATACAACAAACAAATTTTGATTCAAATTTTCCAAAATATGTAATTAGTTAAGTAAAATATGTGACACTTACATAGGTAGAATACCAATAAGATGTTGTAAATATACAGGAGCATTTAAAACTTGTGAAGATATTTACAATATATTGCAAGTTTGAAAGAAATTGCACTAGGATGTGTACCGGACAGTCCTTACTTTAGAGGACAAATTACACATATACTCACATAAAAGTCCATATGCAAAAACATCTGAAAGTATATAAACTAAGAGTGGTTAACTCTAATTATTTTCTTTTTTCTCATATTTTTCAAATTTTCCAAATTTCTAGACTTCATTTTTATTATATATACACCTTTTTTTAAAGTAAGCTGACCTGTAAAACAGCAAAATTGGTGACTATTGCTGTGAATGTTGGGGTATATGCAGTGCCCTAAAACATTTGGAAAGCAATATGGCCATGCTCAGCAAGAGCCACGAAAATACTTAACATTAGACCCTGTAATTTTGCTCCTGAACATCTATTATAAGGAAATAACTCAATATAAGCAAAATGATTCATGAGCACAGATTTTGGATGAAAGGAAGTGAATAAGAAGTATCTATTCAGAATTAAAAGTATTAGCAAAGTAAATGATGACATGAGAACAAGAAGGAATGTTATGTAGCAATGATCTAATGCACAACTTGTGGGAATATCAATTAGCAAATGTATTTCTGAAAAACAACTTATAAATTTTAATCAGAATTTTTAATATGTTCATAATCATTGCCCTACCAATCTTCTTTGCAGAAATGTATCCATAGCAAAAATAGACAATATGCATTAATATATTTGTATAAAAATGCTTAGAGTAAGAAAATTATAAATAATGTAAGTGGTGCTTCTATACTATTTTGTAGAATATATGTGCCTTACATAAAAAATAAATGCTTCTTGACTCATATTAATATTGTTTATTATTTTATAACTTTATACAATGTTATATTGTACAACATATATATTGTGACTTTTGGAAGGGGACCTATATTTAATTTAATCAACATTTTCCAGATTGTCAGATTTTGATTTTTTAAAAATAAATTTAAGATAGCTTTGTCCATATTGTAGCCTCTTTAAATTTTAGGTACCTTTAATCGTTTGTAATTTCTAGCACTTTTTTCCAGTTATATAAGCTCTAACTTTTTTTCTAGTCATTCACTTATCTTTTATTTGTGGTGGCTTTCCTGATTTATAAGTTTATAATTTAACATAACCAAATCTGCTTCTGGGCGTTGAGCTTCTCAGACTCAAACACCCCAACATCAATACCACAAAGATAGTCTCACATTCTTTCTAATACATGTGCAAGTTATAAGAACATTTGCATTTTTTAAGCAATAGGAATTTAATTGCATGCATGATATACAGAAGTGTCTAAGTTTTCTTTTTAATTGTAGAGGTCCATCCCTCCCCCGCTGATGTGGAATGCCATCTTCATCAGAAATTAAACTCATACATGCATGGATCTATTTCTGAACTTATTTTTTCTATGTTATTGACCAATATTTTAAGTTAACACTGCCATTATTATAATAGTTTAATTGTAGATTTTGAAATATACATGTATAAAATTTTTTAATAGAAGACAGTGATGCTTGAGCTTTCCAATTTTTCTTGAACCATTTTTGATAATTTATGTTTTTCTAGCGTTTTAAGTTTACTATTGTTAGATGTGTATTATGATTTTTATGGTTTTCAATTTCCTCCATATCTTCTGTGCTCTCATTCCTCATGAAACGTGTGGTTACATTATCACAATTACCAAAGTTTTGTGTTTTTTGTTTTTTTTTTAATCAGTTTTTTTCAAAGGGCCAGTTTTTAGATTCATTAATCAGGTCTGCAATTTTGTTTTGCATTGAATTAATTTCTTCTTTGATTTTTATTAATTCCTTTATTCTACTTTTAAATTTATTATATTGAATATGTTTTTATCTTTGTGAGTTAAATATATAATTCAGTTATTTTCAATCTTTTTATTTTCTAATAAATGCCTGTAAAAGTATAATTTTATTGTGTCATGCTCTTTATGGTTAGCAAATATTCTCTGCTGTTAATGAGTTGAGACTTTGTTGCCTATTATATAATTAATTTTTGATAGTTTCCATGTGTTTTTGTAAAGTATTTTTATTCTCTGTTGCACATAGTGTATTATATTAAATGCGTGTTTGTCTGGGTATGTGTCTAAGTTCAAGCATACTTATCGTGCTATACTAATCTTCCATATTCTTACTCATTTTTACCCTATTTGTTATTAAATTAGAAGCTATTACCTCTCAGGATGGATAAATGAATATTAAAATACAACTATATGCTCCCTTCTTTCTCTGTTTGCTCTGCCCTCTTTTCTGCAGTCTAGAATACCTGTTGCTTTCTTTCCCAAGCTATAATCTCTCTCCAATCCAACCACTCAATTTGGTTTAAAAAGCCATGTGGGAGTCTGAGCCAGGGAGAAAGTAGCTTGGTTATTAGTGGCTCATGACAAGGTGGGGCCACAGATTGACTGTTCCTGCTGAACTAAATGCAGTTTTTAAAGTAAGTAAGCTCCAGATAGTTCCCCCAAAGGCAGCCCTTCTCTGTGGTTCCTTTATTGATTCAATCACCCTTGGCCTTCACTGGAGTGTCTTCTGGGAGATTTTTGAGCTGTAGCTTCTCAACTTCTACTTCTCCAGCCTAGCTCTTTTGTCTTCCATTTTTGAGGAGTTACTTGGAATTTCAAGTTGCGGATGAAACTCTTTTTTTTTTTTTTTTCACTGACATTGCAATGTCTTTTCAATTAGTTCAGGGGATTTTCTGTAGACAGGCAGGTCTACTTGGACAGTGACATGTGGTATCTTGGTAAAATATTCCCTCCACTTGGATGTCAAAATGTCATTTGTAAACATGTAATCATTTAAATCTATTTTTCTTGCTATATTAGATGCTAGTAGGGTTTACTTTTCTGTGTATTTGATAACACTGTAATATGAGGTAAATTGTCACTAAAATGACATATGCAAATACAAAAATTTGAAATAGCAGATAAGCCTTTTCTGTGTCAAAGGCAGTTTCGCTTCAGATGTTAAAACTATGGAAAGGATGGCACACCAGATGCAATTCAAGTGTATCAATTCCCTTTCTTTGAGTAGCAAAAATATTTTGTTTACCATTTTTGTTGTTTTCTCTGCCTTGGGGGAGTTTGATTTAAATTGGACTTTGGGAAGTTGGAAACGTGACTCTTATGGAATCAAATCACTGAAATTATAATAAATTAAAATATTAGTTACTCTTTAGAAAAAAAATTGTTAAAAGACCCACACTAGAAATAACCCATTTATAAAAAATGAAGAGAAATGCTTTGCCTCTACAAAAATAAAGCATTCTCCAATAACATTGCATTTGTCCTGAGCTCTAGAATATAATATGAAAACAATAAACAAATATTAAATATGTAAATATTTATGTTGAACTACTTAGAATATGGTATTCTACTGTCCCATTATCATTTCACAGTAATATTTTCTAAACTCAGCATTTTCCATCTTCTTCCCACATCTGCCTCTGGTCTGGTGTTTTCATTCTGTTTGTGAGGTCATCATCCTCCCGTAGTTGCAGCAAGGAGCCTGCAATGCCTGTTGAACACCTACAAATTCTCCACATCCAGAACATTATCCAACCTCATTATTTCCCCCTTTAGTCCAAGCTGCCATCAACTCTAACCCGTCTAGAGCAAGATTTTCCGACCTGGTTTGACTGATTGCACTGTTGCCTCTTCCCAGTATGTTTCCCACATTGCACCCAGGATGGTCTTTTCAAAATACGAACTTATTATGTCATGTCGTTCATAGACTTGTAACCCATCAATGGCTATCCAAAGCTCTCAGGAAAAAACACCACAGTTCTTACCATGTGTATGAGGCCCTGCATAGTAGGTTCTGGGATGTAGCATCGTTTAAGTACAGTCTCTATGCTGTGGCTCTCATCACATCTTGCCCAGGCAACGTTGACTCTGTGTATTTTACTAAAAACAGGCTTCTATGTTTGCTCGTATGGCAAGCTTGATTTTTGGACAAAACTAATCCCTTGATACCAGATGGATTAATATTTTTAATATATCTTTCAAATAGCACAAAATCTAGCAAAAGAATAAGGAGTCATAATACAAAAATGCAAATGAAGATTGGGGCCTACAGGGATTGGAGACACTCTGAAATCATCTCTGCTGGGAGGCCATCTGCCGAACCAGGTACATCAGCAGGTTACTTTTTCAGAATTTTAGAGACTTTGCAGAGATAAAGTTCATGCTTGTTCCCTCAAAATGGCAAGTGTGTAGCACCCCGTTCCACTGTTTCCCTTCTGATGGCATCATTTCTTGCTCTGTAGCAGTACTGGTGAACTATGTAATTAAATAATTAATTTCACAATTACAGATTTGTATCTCCTTTATTCCATAAGAGCAGCTCCCTTGCCCATCTTGTTGATTATACTATTCACTGTCACTAGTATAATTTTTTACACATAGTAGAATCTTGATAAGTATTTGTTGAATGAGTACATGACTGTGAATTAATTAATCCACCTCTAATTTCAATTGGTGACAGTGTCCTTTGAAACTATCCAAAAAAATTTAAATGTGAACTTCTTTTATTTTCTTACTGCTCTACAGTCACTTTCTATTTCAACCAAAAATGATCTTTACTAGGAATCCCACTGATGACAGATTTGCATTGCCTAGATTAGAAAGCAGCATGCATAGGGATGTAATTTTTAGGTGACTTCTGGACTTAACTCAGCACTCCGGGTACATGTGAACCACAGCTATTTCTGAAGTCAGCAGTTTTAGCCAGAGCAATGGGCAAGCTGCATCTGACCCTCACATGAAGAGTAAGCATGGGTTTGCATGGCATTTTGCTAGAGTAGCTCCAAGAAAACCATTATCTTTTATAAATGCAGTAGTTATACTTGAGGGATGAAGACACAATGCCCCACTCCCTTCAGAACATTTCAGCTTCAGTGCTGTGTAGTTGTATAAATGAGATTTGCTTCTATCGTGGTCATTTTTGCACAAGCATAGCACTCTAATGTAAAATCGGTTTCTAAAAACAAAATGAAACCCCAAAACTTGACAAAGGCATATATTTATCACAAGTCCCTAGATTTATTTATATATCTGTTAGAGCTAGAGATCAGATTATTTGTTATATTCAAAAAAAGGGACTATCTATGGCTAAATAGGAAGTCTCTATCTGGGGTGCATCACAGGTTCAAGATGGCAGAATTTTATTTATTGTTCTCTGGTTAAAAATAATCATGTATTAGCTAGAAAATAAAACTGGACACTTAAGATATTTTAGAAATCCACTTACATCTCCTTTCAATTTAGACACACATGAGGGACATCTTAAACAGATTCTGTGTACCAACACTGTGCTATTGTTTATTCAAACATCAATAAAACCCACTCCTAACCCTTGAGAGGTTCCTAAAGTTGTCTCATCCACAGATGGCAAATTCCTTTACTCACTTGTTCACTTGGCAATAATTGATCACAGTCTACTGAGCACACTCCAGCTTTCTGCCATCTGGGAACAAAGTCCAAACTCCTGTCCATAGTTCACTTAGTCTTTTTCATGCAGATATTGCTGCTATGATAATCTCTTCCATGGCCCCACCGATCTCCCCATACATACTGCAGAATTTTGAGTTCCTAATTTAGATCTCAACTGCTTCCTTCAGCTCATAGCTTAGAAAACCCTAATTCCGCAGTGCTGTCTTTAAAACTGTGTCACTCTGACTTCGTGGTACCATGTGTCATAGAAGCGTCTTTATTCACCTGTATCCCTCCAAGACTATATGCTGCATATGGACAGGGATTATGATGGTCTTATTGTCTCATCACAGTTTTGTCCCTAGAAACCAACATGCATCTGACATATGTAGCAGTCCTGACTATATTGTGGCTGGAACCCACTATATATTTGCCCCAGAAAGATGGATTTTCATTGGCTATGTCAATGGGGATGATAAATCCTAATATTAAGCAAACAACTTGTCTAAGGTCCATTTGGAACATGATATTCAATAATACTTCTGTTTAATGATATTTAGCAGAACTCTTGACTTTCCCACCAACTTATTTCTCAGTCTTTTCTATCTCATGAATGTTACTCCTTTTGTTCACTCAAAATATGAGAATAGTTTTCAAATATTTTGGTATGAACATCTCTTTACACTTTTAAAAAATATTGAGGGCTTCAAAGAGTGTTTGTGTTATGAGTCCTATATCTTGCGTTAAGATATATTAGAAATTAAAACTGAGAATATTTAAAGCACACACACACATTTCATTAGCATCGAGGTAAAGAGTCATCTCAGGGGGCCTGGCCCATGGCGAGGAAAATGAGAGCGACAGGGCAGATAACCCCATAGTATTGTAATGAAATTTGTTTTGACCTGGCAGGTCTTGGAGCCTGGGATACATTTTGAAAACCACCGATATGAGTTACCTTTTATTTCTTGCTTTTTCTTCACTCCTCCATATCCAATCCACCAGTAATGCCTGTCGGCTCTGAAATGACGTTTCCTTGTAATCTTTGTAATTCATTGGATTTCTGCTGCTACCACCCTAGTCGTGCCATAAAGATCCTTAGTGAAGCCTTGCCTTGAGCATTCTGTGGTCGTCAGAATAAGCCCCATCAAGGGTCTCTGCTCCCTACTCCCCAGGATGTGTGAATATCACTGAATGTGGCAAAGGGCACTTTACGGATGTCATCAAGTTAAGCATCTGGAGATGAGGGGATTAGCTTGGATCATCCAGGTGAGCTCAACACCCTCACAAAGGTCCCAATGAGAGGCAGGTCAGAAGTCAGAGTGAGAAGAAGGAACAACAGATGCAGAGTGAAAAATTAAGGATGTGTGAGGTAAGGCCACGGCCAGGAGTTGAGGACGGCATTCATCCCGGGAACGGATTCTCCCTGGGAACCTCCAGAAGGAACGTGGCCCTGCCAACAACTCCTTGACTTGAGCCCAGTAAGACTGATTTTGGACTTCCGACTTCCCAAACTGTAAGACAATACGTTTGTGTTGTTTTAAGTTTGTGGTTGCTTGTTAAGGCACCAGAGGGATTGTCAAAATCTTGATCAGACCATTTTGCTCCCACAGTTTGAACCTTCTAGTGTTCCTATTGTCCTTAGAAAATCATGCATGCTCCTTGCCAAAGCTTGCTGAGTAAGTCCTGTGTTATCTGACACTTGCAGACCATGGCTACCCCTTCCTATAACCTTCTCTAATTTTCTACCTGCTAGTGACCCTGGCTTTTCTGTCTCTCAAGTACGCCCATGTCGCTCCTGCCTCAATGCCGTTGCTCACCACCCACGTTCCCCTTCCGTAGAACGCACCGCTCCCCTGAGCTCCACACTGACCCACATCACCTCCTCAGAGAGGCCTTCCCTAAAGAACACAGATCATGTTGTCCCATCCACTTCCTCCCTGATGCTATTCACATCATCCTTACTTTAAAAAAAAATCATACTAGTGGTTATCACCACCTGGGGTTATTTTTTGCTTATTAGTTTCTATTACTTATTTTCTGACATTTGCCACTCAGAGGTACGTTCAAAGAGAACAGGCCTTTCACCTGCTCTGCTCGGCGTCATATTCGCAAAGTCCAGAACAGGGTCAGACGCATCATAGCTGCTCCATGAATTTTTTTTTTTTTGAAATATTAAATAATGAGTTGGAATTTTGGCACATTTTTCTTTCTCTTGTCACTCTGCTCATGGTCTAGGTGGGCAGGCTCTGCTAGAAGGTTTTAGAGAGAAGAAAAGCGCTCAAGTACTTCTGCCCATTCGTGACCCTAACACCACAAACAGTGCAGGCCCCGTGCCGGCTGTGCTGAGTCAAATGGGGGATGGGGAGGGCTGTACTTTGGTTTCTCCAGCCTTCTTAACTGGACTCTCAGGAAGCACAGGGATGTTGCGCTCCCAGAGTCTGAGGAGCGCCCCCAGGACGCATTGCTCGGGTGTGAACCTTTCTCAAACCTGGTTTGTGTTCTTTAAAACCTTGGATGGCAGATGTTGGCACCCCGGAGAGTGGGCAGAAACCCTCCGTATGCTGCAGGCTATTGGCCTAAACATTTCTCTTCCCATTACTATTCTCTTCTGTAAACACACCCTAGTAAAAGCATGTAAGATTTTCTGATAAAATCTCCCAGTTGGGAGGTTCACAACCCTAGAAAGCACATCTGATCCGATAGTGTGTTCCTCTCATCCTGTCACTGGAGTGAAACACTGCTAATTCATCTTCTCCTGATAAGAAATGTTAGATTATTCCTTGGGCTCAGAAAATTTGCACATGCTTGAAGTTACCCGTGTATATTTGCCCCATTTCCTGCCTGTTTCTCACATTCTACATCGCCTGAGGTTGGAAAGGGTGCAGATAAACTTTCACCGTTACAGAAAATATAGCCCCAATAAAACATTTTCTGCCACCCACAGAACAGCAAAGGGCACTCTTCATTTGTAGGCAGAGCATTTTGTAAATTGGAAACATATCAGTGACAATTATCAAGAAATAGTTTTCAAAATGCACTCCTTTCTACAGAGCACAGCAATTCTTCTTTCAAAAAGACATTAACCAAAAGCAATGCTCTGAAAATGTCATTTGGAGCATGCAATTGAATTTATTTGTTTTATGATATTTTACAGTTAGTCATGTAAGAGCCTTTCACTTTATTTTTTTCGTCTGCTCATTTAGATAATGCTTTAACTGCCATAAATCCCAGCTATGGTGGTAGAGAAACTGCAAGAGAATACCAATATCTTCTAAATATGGCATGTTAATAACAAGCTAGCCTGGCTATTCATCGTATCTTTTATCTAAGCACTTGACTTTCACTCCAGATGAGAAGTCTTCTCCTTTTCCAGGTAAAATTAATGTTGTGTAATTAATTTTGCAGATGAAAAAATAGAGGAAATCCTGTTATAAACTTATTAGGAGACAGCATAGCAAATCCTTGTCAATAAAGGCACATTTAAAAGATTGTGAATAAAATGCCCCAAAGTCTAACCAGTGTCTTAAATTCTCTATTGTTGGGGGATGAAGTGAGTGGAATTATGCCCATTGCCGTTCACGATGCCTTGGTTCTTGGGGCAGAGAAAATGAAAATACATTATTTTCAAAAATGCTTAAAACTTGGGGTAGATGTTCGGATGCAGTGAGAACCTCCCCCCAATATAATTGTGCCAAGTCTAGGATGTTGAACTATTAGTACTTAGCATTTTTATGTATGATCAACAGTTTTGAGTTATTAATCTGACTTATTTCACTTAAATGTTCTATAGCAACATATGAAACTATTTTACTAATTATTTTTGCATATGAAAATAGCAAAATGTGGTGGAAGTTACACATGTGGTGTTCCAAACTTTTTTTGATATTAAGAAATATCTGCTCATTCATTACTCGAGATCATTATTTATTTACCTACTGCACCTTGGCACCTAGAAATCTAAGGGATCTATGAATTCCTTAAAATTACATTTAACTTTTAAAGATTGTATCTCATGGAAACAGTTTGCTTTGTGCTTTAACTGAGCTTATTTTTTCCTTACCTATAACTGCTCTCTAAGTCCATCCCGGACTTTCCATATGCCAAATTGTGGAGGAAGAAAGGTTCATTACCAATTCCCCATCCTCTGTTTACAAGTCCAATGCCAGGAAAAAGAGCAGGTTAATTCCCCTATTTATGGGAATCATTTGCACCCTGTACTTCCTTTTTGATATTAGAAATTACTCTTATGATCATCTTTCTGGTCTGTAAGTTCCATGGACTCAGGAACACTCAGCTTCCCTATGTGTCCCTAGGACCTAGAACAGTCCATGGCACATTAGTCTACTGCGGCAGTAGCATGCTGTTTGCAGCTTTCACTCATTCGACCAGTACTTATGGTTTCTTATGTGTCAGGCATGATTCTAGATAATGGGGAATTAGCAGTGAACAAAACGGACAAAAATCCCTGCCTTCATGAAACTGGAATTTTAGTGAAAGTTGTTATTGCTATTTTAATACTTTTCCAAGTTTCTTAGCAAACTTTCGATCTATATTTTTCCATCTATATTTCAAAATAAGATTCTGGAGTTCCTCAAAAGATCCAGTTGAAATTTTAATTAAGGTAGCATTGAATGTATAAGCTAATTTGGAAGAAATTGATGTTTTTATATGTCATCTCATTGATTTATTCAGAACTTTTAGCATCTGTCACTCAGATTTTTTATGGCGTGCGTATATCTGATAATTATTAGACATTATATGTTGTTTTGTGAATATTTCGTTTTCTATCATTTCACTATAGACAAATTGCACAATTTCTTCATAATTTATTCATTTATTCAATAAATTTGTTCAACTCTCTCGTTAGTTATCGCATTTGCCAGGTGATTACGTTTGTTGCGCTACGTAAATGAGGCTATCATCTGCTAATTATGGTGACTGTTTTTCTCTTAAAATCATTACGCTGCTGGGTTTTTTTTTCTTTATTTCTTACAATGTTGGCTAGGAACTCTACTCTCTGTTGAACAGAAACAGTGAAAATATGCATGCTTGTCTTGTCCCCATTAAGTATAATATTTGCTGTAGATTTTCGATACACAGTTTTTACTTAGTTAAGAAAATTCTCTTTATTCCTAATTTGCTGAGAGTTTTTAAAAATCATAAATACATATTGAACAAATGCTTCTTCTGAATCTACTGATGTAATTACATGATTTTTTCCCTTAAGTCTGACAAATTGCATTGATAGATTATTTATTACTGAATTATTCTTCCATTTCTGGATAAACATTACTTGATCATGATTTATTTGTTTCATACACTTTTTGATTTAACAGACAATATTTTATTTACATCTGCATGTGTAAGTTAAATAGATGTATAATTTTTTTGTTTTTATATTGTCCTTATCTGTTTTGAAATCAAGATTGTATGATTTTCAGGAAATAACCTCATTAAAAATTTGTGAGGATGTGTAATACATTGTTCAATCAGTTTTCCATTTGGTACATTGTTCAGTTAACCTACTCTTTGCTCTTACAACATAAGTGAAATTTTCTTTTATCTGTATATTGGAAATTTATGTGTGTGACTCTTGAGGAATAGTTTCTTGGTAAGAAAATCACTAAGACAAAATTATATACATTTTTAAAATTTTATAAATACAACTAAAATTGCCTACAGAAGTTTCCATGCTCCTACCAACAATTTTTCCAGTCTTAAATATTATAATTGTTTTGACTTATATCATTTTGACTTATATAATTGTTTCGAGCATTTGTTTTATTTAGAGTGAGATCAAGCATTTATTTAGTCTTGACATGTTTTCTATAAATTGTCTTTTTATATAATTAGCTTTTCTACTAATTCATTGCTTAATCATGATAGATATCTACTTTTTATGAATTGGTAAATTCAGCTCTTACTATCTCATGTAGGCTGTGAACTGTATTCTCAGTTTGTCGTTGAACATTTAACTTAAATTACCACGTTCCCTTTCAATCTGTTAACTTCAAATATTTATAACATCAAATCTATCAACTTTTTTCTCAATTGATATTTATGGCCATCATTATTTTGCAGAGAAAAACATAAAGGTATCGTCACGTTGATAGGCACTGCCCATGATTGTGCAGCAACAAAGGAAGGGACATCCCCAAGATTTTAAGACAGGACAAAATGAGAAAGGAGGGCTTGACGTGGTGCCACTCCCAGAGAGTCTTGGTATAAATGAGAATCTACCCAAAATCTGGATCCCTGGCTATTCAATTGTGTTGTGTGCTTTTACATAAAAAAGCAGTCCTGGACTCTATGCATGCAAACAAAAGCTTTTTACTGGATTGGCTTTTTTTTTTTTTTTTTTGAGATAGGATCTCCTTATGTTGCCCAGGCTGGAGTGAGGTGTGAGGTGGCTATTCATAGGCATTGTAATTGTGCATTACAGCCTCAAACTCCTGGGCTGAAACGATCCTCCTGCCTCAGCCTCCTGAGCAGCTGGAACAACAGGTGTATGCCATCATGCCCAGCTGGATTGGCTTTGCCATTGGTCTTTAAGGTTAATAATAATTATACTTTACTGAGATGACTTAACTGCCCCTATTGAGGCCCATTCACATATCTGGCAATTTTTCTGTTATAGGTTTTTTTCCTTGTTTATACTTTTGTACCTTAAAATTATGAGAAAAAAAATCATGTGTGCTTGTTTCTTAAACTGTTAAGGTTTTATTTTTTATATTTAAACTTTTGATCAAACTGGAATTCTATTTTATTAAGTAATAAATTGCATGGTAAGCTTTCAAATAGTTTTATTTTCAAATAGTTACCTCAAATTAGTTTACGAAACATAATTCTTCCACTAACACAAAATGAAATTTTATCATAATGTGAATTTCCACATTTCATTGTGTCTGTGTTCTGTGTTATCCAATAAACTACCTTTTTATTTTTTTCTTCACAAAAATGGAGTAATTTTTATATTTTGATAATATGTTTAATCTCTGGACATGTTGGCCCACTGGTGTTATTCCGTATTTTTGAGTTTCCACATGAGGTTTAGTATCACCCTGCTGGGCTACCCTCCGCATTTTAGAGCGTTTGCATACGGCATCTAAACATAATTGCACTGTTCATGATCATGGGTTAATGGCTGATTTGGCTGAAAGGTACTGACACTGAAATATAAATACCCCGGCTTACAAAAGCTCCTGAGGCTTTAATCCATGAGGTGCGTGTTGGTTTACAGCTCATGCAAAATGGGCATGACCATAGCAGTAGGACTGGAGCTTGGATCAAGGTTTATGGGTCCATGCTTTTGTTGTTATTTGTCATAGTAATTTCTAATTCACAGTTATTTACTCTTTGACCCCTCTCAGACGGGTAGCTCAGACAACTCACCTAATTTCATGGACTGCCCTAAGCTCATTATTAAAGCCACAGCATGATGCCTAAACATCTCTGAACAATAGCAGACTGTCCACAGCTGAAGAAAAGGTCTCTCTGTGTCTTCATTCACATAGTTTGTGATCTCTCACACCCAGCACCGTAAGTGAAAGAGGGTTAACTGCATCCTCACTCTTTTACTTGCTCAAGGTACCTGACAGAGCTGAAGGTATCACTAACTAATATCCTACAGTTCCTTTTTTGTTTACCTAGGGAAGGGGCATTTCAAACCTGTTATTTCTTGATTAAACATCCCTTCCCTTCCGTACCATTTGCTTCCAGTTTTGGCTCCCCTTCTGCAGCGATTCCATTTCTCTCTGTCCCCTTGGCTGTGAAATAGGCAGAGCCTTCCCCACATGGCCCCACATTCCTGAATGGACCTCACTGGCTGCAGTTCACCCCGTTTGATCCATTCTACACTAGCATTAAGAGTTATATTCACCGGCTCAGGATTAATCATCACTGTCTTTTTAAGAACCCTTGAGGGCTTACAATAGCCACTTACATTAAATCGAAACCTCTTGCAATAAGACCTAACACATTGTATACTCGGCTTTAGTCAACTGGTTGCTTCTCTTGCTCCATCAGCTATTATTCTGTTTCTGCTAAAAAAAAAAAAAAATTCACTTTATAGATATTAACCTTTAATTTCTACTTTAAAGCAATTCTCCCTATCCTTTCCTCTCCTCTCCTTCAAACCTCTCTTCAAGTTTCCCTTAACTCCTGAAATATTTATCATTTCCACTTTCCCTTGCTGTCCATTTCTGCAGATTCTCTCTGAAAGCATCCACTCATTCTTTATCTTTCATTTATTTATTAAATATCATTTGGCAATATTAGATCCCAGGGAAAAGGCTGCCTTGGATGGTCATAATGCAAACTGATAATAACAAGAAAGTTACTTCCCTTTCTCATCTTCTGCTAAAAGGAAGAGACCTTTGCCACTTCATATTGTTATTCGAGGATTATATGAATTATATATATGGCTGGTTTTTCATATCCTTGCATTCTCTACCCATGGATTCAACAAAACTCAGATCTAAAATATTAAAAATGGACAGTTGAGTTTGTACTGAACATGTACAGACTTGTTTTTCTTGTCATTATTCACTAAACAATACAGTATAACAACTATTTACATAGCATTTACATTGTATTAGTATTAATAATCTAGAAATGATGTAAAGTATACAGAAGGCTGTGCATAGGTCATATGCAAATACTAGGTCATTTTATATCAGGAACTTGAACATTCATGGATTTTGGTATCCATAGAGGTCCTATAATGAGGGATACTGTATAAAGTAAATTAGATACAAATTATATACTGAATTTATATGTTAGAACATACATATGAAGTAATTAGAACATAATTAGAACATATCTATATATCTATGTTGATCATCTATTTTTCAATCTCTTTATCCATACTCCCAATGTTTGTTTATTTCTTTAGCTATTGCCACCATTGCTTCTCCAAAGTCCAGCCCAAACTCTTGGAATATAGTACCTGCTTACTTAATATTTTTCAAGTCAGTATTTACTCATGAATGAATGATAATGTATCTATGTGATTTCTACGGTAGTATTCTTTATATTAATATATAGGGAATTTGATAAATGTGCAGAATATAACTGAATAACTTTTTAAATGCATATAGTTACAAATTAAAACTTTCCAGTATGTCAGCTGTTCAAACTAAATGGCTTACAACTCTAATAGGAATGGATAAGTGTCCCCATTAATAATTAGCAAGACAATTATAAACACTTAAAATTGTTTACACGGTACAGCACCATCACAGTTTAAAAACCAAGTTACTATTTTCAACCACAGTTGTATTCTGCATTTATTAATATGCATATCTATGAAAATTGTAAGAATAAAATCATTTGATAAAAATGCACCCATTATGTTCAAACTTTAAATGCATCTGATGAAATGACATTTAAAACTGTACTATTTGATTAATTCTTCTGAAGATAAGTATATAGACTTAATCTCCAAGTATTTCTAAATTAAGCTTTTTAAATCATGTCACCTTAAAGGCAGATACTCTTCTACATGATTTTTTAAATATGAATTCTTCTATGAAGAATTTGAGGCTTCTTGCAGTTTTTTCTAAGTTAAAGCAAATTTCTAAGTAATTAAAGAATAAAAATAGAAAATAAAAGTAGTCCAATATATAAAAAATACATGTTATAATGTCTAAATAAACATTTTTATAAGTAGTAGATAAAAAAAGATGGCTTCATGCACCTTGTCATTGATAGAAATGTGATTTTTTGAAAAACAGGAAGATACAATGTCATCTTACATTTCCTGACGGCCTGAAATGTCTGCCCTGGGTATAATCACAATATGAAATAATTATTCTGCTTCATTTCTATGTTTTGTGACATATTTGTTGTTTGTTAAAATACTTTTTATGTATCTACTCCCCCAGGCAAGAAAAAGTATGTTGGTAATCTTTTAAATTAATTTTACTATTACAGTGAAGTCTCTGGAAGTGTCAAAAGTTGTTTATCTCCTTTGAAAAGTCCAGAAAGGTATTCTTTTATGATTAATTATTAAAATTCAGTTAAAATATTTAATATTCCATTCCAAGCCTAGAAGTTACTTAACTATGTTATTTTAAAAGTCATAAATTTCTTCAAAATCTAAGGTAAGACATTTTTGAAAACACACTTAGATTATTAGATTTTAGATGGACATTTATTTATTTTTTAAGTGATAAATTTCAACATTTGAAAGTGTAGGCACATTCTATTCCTGTTCCCAGATATTGGTGCTCTTTTACTATATTACATATTGCTCTAATATTACTCTAATTTTTTGATGGCTTTTTGATGACTCAATAAGTTTGAAAAAACAACCATTAGCTGATTTTCACATTCTTTAAAATATCATTCATCTTAGACAGTAGGTGTGGTCATACTTTAACTATCATTCAATGTTGAGGATGGCCAAGACTTGAGTAGTACAATTTACAGTACTACTTGAGTAGTACAATTTATAGTACCTAAAAATCACCTGTGGGGGGTTAGTAATAAATAAAATGAACAACAAAGCAAACTAAAAACAAATGCAACTTAACTTACCCCATATCCAAAGATTCTGATTTTATAATTCCGGGATAGGTCAATACTGGCATTTCTAATGTGTACAGTGTATCATGCTAATGTAGATGGTTTTGTGGACCACAGGTTTTCTGAAACAGTAGTTTTAGCTAAGAAATTTTCTTTTTAATTGTGTCATCAATCTTCCTTGCCAAGCAAACATATGTTTTATAATCATTCCCACACATTTTACTTAACTAAGCCTTAATATTGAATACACAAGGCTTTTTAAAAATCACTCAACAGGCTCCATGTTGTCAGGAATTCTCTGGAAAGATACTCTTCTTTCAGTAGCTCTACTGCATAATTTTAAACGTTTCCTTAATGAATAATGACAACTATTTTAATAACTGCTTTGAGTGATAGTTTTACTGGTTTTGAGTATATTTTTAAGATAAATTTAAAATATAATTAATACACAGATGGATCATGAAAATGAACTATGAATCAAAGGTTATGATTAATCTAATTCTGCGTACCTGAGCTATAATTTAAAAATAAAAGACAAAAGTCTCAATTTATGTAATTTAAGAAAATTAGTATGAGTAAAATTTAAATAACTACATATTACAATAGAATGGTTCTATGTGTGTATTTTTTCTTTCTAAACAGCCGGCAACATTTTGTACATTCTCAGGTGCATTTGTCTATGCAGTGGTGAGAGGAAATTACAATCTTCCCAGTGCTTATCCACCCTTTTCAGGAGGGGAAATGAAAGGTCAGAGCAGCGATTTGCTGACTAGGAGAGTCAGCGTAATGGTGGCTCTTAGCTAATCAGAGATTTCCGGTCAGGAGAAAGTTCATTTCTAAAAGGCAAGTCCTTGGAGACTGTCTAGATTTGTTAAAAAATAATATGGTTGTTCCTTTGTTTTTTTCTTTCCTTATACAAAAATCTAGTCCACAGATAACAGTAGGGCAAAATAATACAATGATAAATGGGCAAGAGGAATTTACTCATGGTGCATATAAAAATGCACAGAGCTAAAAAGCAAAATAGCTTTCATTTATTTAAAAGAAAGTATATGCAGATTATTTTGTATACTTTAGTTAATATGCCTCAAAAGAGTCCGATGAAATATGTATAATTATCCCCATTTTAATATCAAGAAAACTGAAATTTAAATAGATTAACTCACTCCAGTTTTCATGGATAGTAAATGTTAATTCCAGCCATTGGTCCAGTTCTGTGGCTCCAATACTTGTGCTCTCTCTTTAGGCAACTCTTACTTTGTGCTTCTCACATTCCATGCACTCTTCTTAGCTCTGGAATCTTACCGTTATCCTCATTTTCCAGGTGATACAACTGAAGCTTAGAGAAATGCAGTGACTTGTCTAAGGCCACTTAGACTGGTGAAAGAGCAAACCAGTATCCAACCCTAGAGTTCATTACACACCTGTTCTGAATCCTGGCATGGCGTATTAATTCTACACTATGGCAAGCTTTGTGTGGAAGATGCAAAGGAGAAAACTGAATCCCCCAAACATGTTCTAGGGAGGTGAACTGTCTTATCATTTGCCTGGTTTCTGTGGATGTCCATGCCTATCTTGTTACAGAAGCTGATGTCTCATCATTGTATAAATTGTTTTCCCATCACCAACTGAGTAGGAAGCTTATCACATAAAAGAAACACTGCTGGTAGAAATCCCAGCACAAACTGACCAGCTTGGAAAAGGAAGACATCTTACAAATTTCCAACTTCAGAATGATGAGTTCCTTGACTCAATTAGCTTAGAATAGTGAAAAATTGTAGGGAAAGTAAAATACAAGCTACAACTTGCATGTGTAGAGGAACTTGGCTAATTAATTCAGATTTTTGTTAGCTGGCATTTTAAAAGCCCAGTAGCAATTTTTGTGTACCCTTAGAGAATGTGATTGTAAACTTGGTTTTAATCATATGTGTTAGTATTCTGGTTTTTTTTTTTTTTTTTTAAAAAGAATCAACTAAATAATTTACAAATGATGAATTATGGAAAGGCATGCTGGCATGCCTGAGTGATGTGTCTGCCAGAGACATTAGGCAGCAGGTCATTAGTAAGAGGCAGTTTCCAGAAACATGAAGTTTTGTCTTCTGTGTGAGTTAGTGCTTCATTTATAAGACCTGTGTTTATATCTAGCTCTTGGATAACCACATGAATCTATGTGTCTGTTTGTAATCTGCCTGGGCTGGGAGGCCAGAGACCAGGTTTTGAGGTTACTTCAACCAATGAAGGTGGCAATTACTTGTGCATTTATGCCACAAGTATTGTTGAGCATTGAATTTAGGGCAAACACTTGCTAAGGCTGACTATGCTAAGCTCTGAGAGATACACATTCTTGGAGACCTACACTGTCCAATGAAGTGGCTGATAGTGACAGTTTGTTAACAAGCCAGCAGAGTTTAGCATAGTTAGTTTACCTGGAATGAGGGAAAAGGGCAGCGTCTACAAGAGGACAATCTTAACAACATGAGCAATCTTTTAAATTCCACATACATAGGAAAATATCTTTTTGTTTTTAATCTCTGTAACACTAATCAAGCACAATGCCTTGTACCACACAGTAGGGGTTCAATACATAACATATTTGTGTAATTTACATAAAGTCATACTTGCCTATATTTTTTAATGTCAAAAGTGCAAAATATACATAAAGTAAAATTAAAATAAAATCCCATCCTTTCTTTTCATGGTAATTTTGTTTTAAGCGTAAACACTAGTGAAAATTCAATAAATTTGGGGTTGGAACCAATTTTTTCCTCTATAATGAATCATTGGGGATGTAAAAAGAAATACTCTGAACACAGGGAGGCATGTCTGCGGGACGGTTCTCCAGCATGCGAGTGACACAACCTGTCCTCGTCTTTGCTTGAACAAAACAGTCCTGCTGACAGGTACATCCTCACATGGAGACTTAACAAAGTGCAAAACCTGCCATAGAAAGCAAAGAGGGAAAATTACTTGAATAATTTGCACATTGGGAAAATTAATAAGAAATAGTAATCTTATAAATAGCACAATGATAACTCACTTAAGTGCTTTTAATTAACATAATGTCTTTTCTGCATAACTCCCCAATACCAGTTGTCTGAAAGCTGCCTCGTGTGCACCCTTCCCCTGGCGTCATCTAACTTTCTGGTTTGGGTTCAGCATTCTTCTCACCAGCAGCCACACTCCGTGTCTGCAGCGAGTTCCACATCACGTTTATGTCCTCGGGGAAAGGAGGAGTTAGCTGGCAACAAGATTAATAAACAGAAAATTGTTCTGGAAAAGCCCTTGGTTTGGCTAGGAGGTTCACACAAACAGGACTTCTGTTACCTCAGTTAATGCTTAATCCGAAATGTTAATACATTGAGAAGGAGGGAAAGATCACATATTACCTGACCCACTTTTTAGCTTGGGCTAGTGGAGTGTCTCCAACATTTCGTCCCCTTCCCTCCCCAGCCCCCTACTGTTGCTTCCTTTTATTTTCTTTCCATTTGTTATTCTTGGGCGGTGGTGGTGTATTTTTCTGTCTGTCCTTCCTTCCTCCCTTCCTTCCTTTCTTTCCTTTTCTTTTCTTTCTTTTTTTTTATAATATGAAGATTTCTTTTTATTATTATGTGGAAAAGTTGTAACTGTGTGCCTGAGTGACAGCACACATCCTATCCAATGGTCCAATAACCTCTGGTCCCCGACAGTCCCATCCCACTCTGCCCTGTCATAACCCACCTCTGTGTGTGTGTGTGTGTGTGTGTGTGTGTGTGTGTGTGTGTGTGTGTGTGTGTACACGTTCCTTTTATTTGTGAAATTTTAATTTAAATAAGTGAAAATTTGCAGCATCTTTTATTTTTAAGCAAGCTATGATACTTTATAAATACCTTCTATTTACCAAAACAAACCCATATCATTTTCATAATAATTATCTTTCAGGTAAGAAAAAATATTAAGCTCACTAATCTTGATCAGGTCCATATTATCAATCAGCACATTATTGCTTGTTCAATCAATTTACAGCTTGAGTATAAAAAAAAGAAATAGATTTGGTAGAATTTTCCCTTGAATTTCTAGCAATGCTCATGAATTTCTAATTGCTCAGATCTGTGCTGACTCTGACTGCAGATTCATGACAGTTCTGCAAATGTCACGTGAAAAAATATCTCATTTTTTTTTATAGTCAACCTTTCTAAAGTTTACCCAGAGTATCACTTTTATCTGCCATTTTGGGAAGGAGAAAGCACTGATTTCCTAGGTAAGATATTAATAGAAGCCCCTTTTCTTGGTGTTTGAATGAATTTTAGGTGGAATAGTATCTCAGCTTACTTGTTTCATTTATCTTGATGATGTGCTTCTCCATCCTGGTAATGGCCTTCCCGACAGGGATCCAGGAACAGAAACAGGTTGTACCTGCGGTTCCCTTTGCAGGGAATCTCTGTGTCCATATCATTTCTTCCTTAGGCTCAATATTTTATGAAAATGCCTTTCAAGAAAACTAATAATCACCCTTTTGGTTTTAGGAAAAACCCATTCTCGGATTTTAGCTAATCTGGTTGTCATAAGTTTGTTTAATATAGTTTCTCTTTAAGCATCTATTTTTATACCTAAGTTCTTTGAAACCCAGGCATACTCTGTCACCTTTGGCCCCATTAAAACTTCCCCTGCCTGAATGGTGGTTTGAGATACAGTCTGCTTGTTCCTCAGCCTACTGACCCAAACCCAACACACCCCACAGCTATTGGTCGTAACAAAACCTAATGGCCAACACCAAAGTCATGTGAATGAGTCCCTCTTTGAGCATGTTTTCTTTAAACTACCAAATCCACAACCCCCACGGGAAAGCCTAAGGGAGGATGCCCACAGACCTAAATAAAGTTGTCGTCTCACAGCGTGGTGTTTCTCTCTCTCTCTCTCTCCCTGTCTCTATCTCTATCTCTATCCCCCCACTAGCTAGATAAGCTTCCTTCTGCCTCTGGACCTCTTCTTGGCCTCCCATAATCACTGCTGACCTCTGTGGGACCTGTGAGTGATAAATTTCTTCTATTTCATGCATTTTAGTTTCATTTGCTTATTGTGTCTCACCTGGCACACACACCTGACCCTAACTCCCCTGTCAGGGCTCTCCTAGAGACTAGAGAGAGACCTCTCCAGAGAGACCTCAAGACCACATTAGAAAGAAATCACGATAAAAACCACAGCAATAATGAAGACGGACTTCTCATTTGTTGCTATGAGCTGAAGAACTTCAGAGTATCTGGTTTTTCCATGTAAAAATAACTTGAAGTTCTTTTCTCTGCAATGGAGTTTGAATTCTCTCAAGTCTGCTTTAAAACAACTGCAGTATGCACTGCATCTCCGTTATTCTTACTAAAGTGAAATATTATGCAGACTGTGCTGGCTGGTAAATGTTCTAGGAGTGTGATGTAAATGTTCTTCCTGGAAACGACCAATCCATTTCTGTAAGACTTTAAATTATAGTTACAATCCTTTCTCCTTGCTCATTTGATAATGTATCTCTTCTCACTTTCTTCTATTCATTAATTTTTTTCTCTCCTATTATTTATCATCATGGTCTATGACTGTTGTTTAACTCTCTGAGGCTATTTATACCATTTGCATAAATAATGCCACATAAAATAAAATAGTACCACACCAGAGATTAAGGAAACTCACTTTATAATATATGATTAATCATAAGTGGCTACTCTTTCCATAATAAATTAATACAAAATGTGCTTAATCATATGTTATGGAGATATGTAATGCATAAATAATTTTCTATGCTTCACTTTAATCCACATTTTATACAAGCTGCCTTATCATCTATAAAATGCTTTTCAATTGTATCTAGGCAATCCAGGCCACATAATACTTATTTCAAGAAAAACAATTTAATATTTTAACATTAAATATTACATCTCAATGGCAGTAATGAGTTAATAGGATTTAGTTTCTTTCTAATTATTTTGATCATTTCTAGGCAAGCAGTTTTTTCATAAATTAAAGCATAGCTTTAATTAGAAAAAGCTGGTGTGAAATATTTAATGAAGATGAGAACTTAGAAATTTTAAGACCTAAGCTTAAGTTCCAGCTCAGTGTGTGAATATCAAAAGTTACTTTGCATCTCAGAGTCTGGGTGACTAGGTAAAATGGAATTAATACTAATGTCCCTCCTTCCTGCATGATGAGACTGCTGTATTTATTTAAATATTTACTGTGCATCCAAGCATCCAATGCAATATGACTTTAGAGCATTTGGTATATTTTAAAGCATCACATACATGCAAGGTACAGTTAGAATTGATTCCAAGTCTCTCTCAAAAACAACTGCACGTTCATACACATTTGCCTACACGTACTCTCAGCCTGTCCGTAAGAAATGAATGTTGCTCTCTGAAAAAGAGCTGAGCAATTAATAATAAATCCCTTTACAGTGTAATTAGTAAAGGTGCGAGTCTGTGGCACTTGTTTTTTGGTTCTCTTTCCTCCCTTTCCAAGGCCCCTTGTTCTCTTTGAGCTGCTAGCAGGAGGCTCTGCACACAGTAAATATTTGCTAACTTGCAGGAGATTCTGAACACAGTAAATATTTGCCAACTTGCTTTGATTTGTGTTGGTTCCCACAGATTTTTTTGCCATCCTGCTTTTCCAAGCCACCCATGGTGCCACCTTAGCAGCCCCTGGAAACTATATCACACTTTGGAATGCCCCCTCTGCCCATCCGTCTCATCTGCTTTGATCCCAGTCTACCAGCAGCTCAGGAATAAAACTAAGAAAACAAACTCACCATAAGTTATTAATAGTTTAACTCTATGATTGTTACCACTTCGTAAAATGTGTAGGCAACAGCAGTCAAACTTGCTGTGGCCATACTTATACACATTATAAAACTATTATGAAATCCTCTCATGGAATGAATTAGGACCTTCACATTAACTCATGATGATTTTCAAGTAATCATACATTGGTAGAAACCATAAAGAATGTCCCACAGGAAACAGCCAAGACTTCCCAGAGTTTGGGCCTATTTTTCTGGGAGTGATTATACCCTGGGGCCCAGCCTCAGCGCCAGGAGGACTTCCTTCTCACCCCTTATGTTGGTCAGGAGAGGCTGTGCTTGTGCAATGGTAATAGCCGAGTCTTGGGGTCTTTACACATGATGCTCTATTTCTCACTCACACAATCTAGTTTGCGGGCGGGGCGGGGCGGGGGGGAAGTAAGGTGGGAAGTGACCAGCAAGAACTCTTCTCAACATGGTCATTCCAGGCCCAGCATGGGGGAAACTCCATCATCAGAGCATCACCATTCACTGTGGCAGAGGGAAGAGAGGCTGGGAACCCTGTAGGTCCTCTCCTTGCCTTGTACACAAATGACAACCACCACCACCTCCACATAGAATTAATTCTTGGTAAGAATTAATAACATGCCACCTGCTAGGGACTGGTTGTCTCCTCTGTGCCCAGGAAGGAAGGGAGAACTGGACAAGGGAACACTGATACAGTTTGCCCCTTCCCCCCTTACCAACTCTCACCCAGTAAGAGGGGATACAGTGAGACCCCAGGCAGCTGGGATGTGCCTACTTGGTATGACCTGTCTTAGTAACTGCCCCAGTTCGTTTCCACATCCCTTCTGACTTCACCACTGTCCTCACATTCCGATCCTCTATGAAGGAATTGAGGTGAGGGCCCGCAGAACAGCCAGCGCTGCCACATACTTCTGTGCCCACAGAAGGCACAGAAGTGGTCTGGGCCCACATTAGGTGCTGCCCCCGGGAGATGATAGACACTCATGGGTTGTTACTGGGACACTATTCATCTAGGTTCGTGAAGAGAACGAAGACCCATTTCTTCCATTCTTGTTTCCAGTAACAACTGCTTTTTGCATGGGAGGTGCAAAATAGCGTTTTCCCAGCTTTCTGCTGGAAACTAAAAGGATTTTGAACAGGCATCCCAATGGAAGCGGGGATTGCCTACTTGGACTTTCCAGTGTTCAGGGACACAGGGAGTTTGGATGGCCAGGAAGTTTCCTACTCACCTACCTGATGCCTAAGCTTGGGAGTGGTGGTGGCCATCATAATTGTAGCATGTTTTCCTGTGTGTGACAGTGACCTCCTCAGATACTGACTTTTGAACCTACAGTTTTCACACACCTTTTCAGAAAGACATTTTTAGAAAGTAAAGATCAGGCCTATATATTAATATTATCATTTTAGCTAAGAACTGTGTTTTAATCCAAATGATGTGAAATAAGTAGTAATTTCAGGCATGACTGTTTATATCTTAGACTGGGACCTAAAACTTAATACGTAGTATTTATGGCATTGTGTAGACGATTCCCTTCAAATTATCCAAAAATAAAAGGGCTGTAATTTGCTTGGCTGTATGGAAAGATCTTAAGCCCACAGACAAGCGGAATGGGGTTGATTTACTTGCAAGTGTAGACCAGTCTGTGGTTCCTACACATAAACAACTTTTTATTTTTTTGTCCCCCCAAGAGATGATTTTCTCAGTTTTGAAACTTCTTAAGGTTTGAACTAAAAAAAAAAAAAATTCTTCCAGCATTTTCAGTTTAGCTAAGTTAAAAGGAAACAGAGAAATAGAAAATTCACAGTAACGAGTATTAATATGATGCTGCCCGCTAAAAGGTACTTTCAGAACATGTTCTCTCATTAACCATTTCTAAGCATCTGCTGAAAATATATTTAACTGTCTTACCCTCTCCTGCATTTCATGTATAAATGTCAAAACCTAGAACTATCCTGATTCTTCATATAGGTGAAGAGTAGCTTTTATAATTCTAGAATGTATTCATTTCTGTACGTAGCAGGGATCAGCAGCAAATGTGTAGTTCCTCATGAAGATTATGCCTCCAGTAGAGCAGAGAGCCACGGGCCAAAGAGGAAGGATCCGTTACAAACAAAGGGTGGGAGGAGGCAGATGGCAGACCAACACGTCAGGAATCTGTGACTTGAATAATACTGATTTTTTTCATGATTCTATAGTTTCAAGTTTGAAAAATTAATGCTTTTAATTTTCTTTTCAAATTTAAACTTTTTATGGCCATCTAAAATAGTGAATATTACAAATAGAATATGAAGACATCTTAAAAGGAACATTTTAAAGCATTTTCATTATTCAAAAGAAAATGCCGTGAAACTACAATCTGAGAGAACTGAAATGTTAGTGTTGACAGCAAGTCGAGCTTCTGTGGTTCCTGTGAACACATTAATGCAAGATCATTGTAAACCATGTGGAAACAGCCTCCCTGCCAGCCACAGATCTATCTTTAGAGGACAATCTCCCAGGCTACCTCAACTATCTATTTTAACTCAATATTAATTTTAAGAAATAATGCCACAAATAGCCACAGGATTATCTCCAGAAATACTTTCCTTTCAATATGAACTTGTTTTACTCTTTAAGATTCCAGAATATTTGCTACAGTTTCCTGAAATGAATGAGCTTGTTTTCCTTAGTCAAGCTTGCTGTGCCATATGATTCCGTGTTCCAGCACTTGTTTCCGTGGGACCTGGCCCAGTGCCTGGTGCCCACGCGCAGGCCCTGCTGAAGGACTGAATGAACGTGCCTGCGTGTGTCTGCCTGATGGGGCAAAGCTGGGCTGCCAGGCCTTGACTATGGATCACAGCACACGGCTGCAGCCTTAGCAAGTGTTGATGATGAAGGTCTAAGCAGATTCCTTGAGGTGATGTATTTGCTTTGAACATCAGAAAACTGCCATTTCTTTTTCTGCAAATACTTGTCTTTTTATGAAGGCTCAACTATCAGTGCTTTAACAAAATGGGTAGAAAATGAACTGTGATTAACAGAGCATGTTGAGCTGTGAATAGCTAAACCCCTCATTTATAATTTCTTTGTGTTAATTTGGTTACTTTCCAAATTAACTAAATTTATACATGAAAGTCCTTTTAAAATATTTAGCTGTCACTTATAAAGTTCTTACTCTGCATTCTGGACGCTCTTCTAAGTATTTTGCATATATTAGTTTATCTATTCCTTACGACAATTAAGAGGTCAATGCTGGCATTGTTCACACCTCATAGAAAAGAAAATTGAGGCACAGGGAAATCAAGGCAGTTGCCTAAGGTCAAATTTCTCATGAGACATGAGGCCAGGGTTCAAACTAAAATGTGGCTCCAAGTCTGTGCTTTTAACCCAAATACCATGCTTCATAGATGTTATTATAATTCACAGTATTTGGCCCAGGTGGTGATTCCTGGAAAGATATTGAGGGGGCCGAGGTCTGGGGAACATGAAGTGAACATTCTCTCTCCTTCCTGCCCTGTCCCTTTAACATGACTTCACTCAGTTGACATCCCCTGCCGCCATGTTGTTCTTTCTGCATTTACCCACCAAACAACCCATTCCTTTGCTCAAGCCCCTTCTAATTCCCATCTTCTTTTCTGTGATGGACTGCATGTTGCATCCTCCTAAAATTTGTATGTCAAAATCCTCACTTCCAAGGTGATGGCTTTAGGAGGTGGTGCCTTTGGGAGGTGATTAGGTCGTGAAGGTGGAGCCTCCCGAATGGGATCAGTGCCCTTATAAAAGATGCCCTGGAGACCTCTCTTGCCCCTTCCACCATGTGAGAACACAGCGAGAAGGCACCATTTATCAACCAGAATGCTTGCCCTCAGTAGACACCAAATCTGCTGAGGCCTTGACCTTGGACTTTCCAGCCTCCAGAACTGTGAGAAACAGACATTTGTTGTTTAAGCCACCAAGTCCACCAAGTCTATGGTATTTTTCTTACAGCAACCTGAACCAACTAAGACATCTCCCTAGCCCAAAACTCCCCACCCCCAAGTTTCTTCTATCTCCCTGCCCCAAGTTTTCTCATATTCTGCTCCCATTTAGGGGATCAGCGCACTAGGAGCTACAGCCATCCAAAGTTTCTTCCCATTCCAAGTACAATTATCATTCCTAAAGGAGTCAGGGGCAGGTTATGGCAGAAGAGGGTCTTTGGAAGAGAGCAATGGGTCTTCCTCTGTGGCCTCAGCTGGTAGTCTACACTTAGCAACAGACTCAGGTGAGGACCTAAAGGACAGACTCGGAGGGTAAGAGCTCAATAGTGTGTGATGGGACCAAGGTTAAGAGTGAGTCTTAGAGACCACTACAATAGCCAAAAACACAAAAGAAAATATAACTGGTCTATACAGAAATCCTAAATTTAGACTTAAACATCAAATTATATGATAATAAAAACAGACTTTTCTATGGTTCAGAGGAATAAGACATGGCTTAGTAACCTGTGAATGAAACATGTCATTGGGCGTGAGAATTACAAGTAGTTTTATTTTCTTTATTTATATTTTATTTCTTTATCCATTGCTTCTTTTATCCCCAAGATTTTTTTCCAATGATAAAATATTAGGTTTTTGTATTAATTCTTGGATTAAAATTTATCTAGACTTTATGTTTATGTAGTGTAAGGAATGAGTCAATATTACTTTTTCCATATGAATAGCCAATTGTCCATGCATCATTTGTTGAAAATAACCTTCTTTTTCTCATATAATTACAGTGACGTAAGTCAAGTACCTAAGATATCTGGGTCTATTTCTGGACTCTTACTTGTGTTCCATTTTCCAATACGTCTATCCCCTGGCCTCTACCATGCCATCTCAATTACTAGAACTCTATTGATTACATAGAGCCAGGTTATAGTTGAAAGGACTACAGGAGTACACAGGGTATACATGTATGTTAGGCTTTAATAAAGGATCTGGGATGGCAGAAGAAAGAAGGCACATGGAAAGGTGAGAGAGATCCAGATCTTCCAGGGACAGCTCTTAAGGCTTTTTTCCAGTTACACGGCATGCACTTTGTCTTCAAAGTCTGAACCACCATGCTGAGTAACAGATACCTGGTCTCAGGGTAGCCAGTGCATGAGCTCACTGAGCATCTTTCATATGAGTTGGCAGGATGCTCTGCTCAGTTCTCCCAGGCTGAAAACAGGGTGCCTACATCTGAGGACTAGAGCCTCTTGCAAGGTCACCAGGTGTTGGCAGATTTCATCTTCTCAGCTGTAGGTACTCAGTTGTGGGACTGAAGTCCTGTTTCTTGTTAGCCATCAGCTAGAGATTATTCTCAGCCTCTAGTAGACCTCGCCGCTCCATCAGCAGCTCAGGACATAGCCATATGTTTTCTTCCTGGAGGCTGACAGGACTCTGTCACTCTGAGTTCTTTATCTGTCTTTTAAAGGGCTGTGTGATCACATCAGGCCCAACTTGATGGTCTTCATGTTTTAATATCGACTGACTTGGAAGTTTAATCACATCTGCAAAGTCCCTTCACAGAAGTACCTCAATTCGTGTTTGATTGAATAACACAGGGGCAGGAATATTGAGGGGGGAGGAAGGTGGTGTCAGGAATATCATCAGAACCCCCTGTTTCACCTGGAGCCTCTCCTGGGTCGGTGTGCGGCTCTATAGCATCTTTGCCCTGTGTCATCTTGTCTAAATAGCTTTTGGGTTTGCTTTGTTTATTTTCTTGACTCTATTTACCTTGCCATCCTTTTCCTGATTTCCTTCCCTTCCAGAATAACATCTCTGCTAAGCAACCAATATAAGCCAATAAGTCCTTTTCCTCATCATTTTTGCTCATTAAAGAGAAATTCAGTTTGTCTTAGGACTTCTACATTTATGCCCATTTTTCCCAAGACTCATTTAGGCATTTCTGCCAGTGCTGGTTTACCCAGCAAATATGCTGTGTCATCAAGTGATTGCTGTTTGAACACAGTTTGAGTATATGTTTGGATGCAAAAAAAAGTTGCAATCCCCAAGATAGTATTGTAGAGGCATCCCCAAATATACTTTCCTTTGAGTGTACCATCGAGATCGCTTAGGCACATCCAGCAAACATATGGGCTATCAGTGGTAGATACGCGAGCCTACCAAATCACCTGTAAACCAAGATTGCTTTAAATTTTCCAAATATTCTTTATCTTGATTATTGCCTAACACCCCCCCAAAACATGGTCTATAGACTTTTAGACACACAGTGCTATAAGAAGCATGCAAAAATTTCTTCACATTCATTGTACTCCAGTTGGAAGTGAGAAAGGTAACATAGTATAAGTGGTGAGAAGTGAAGGTGACCAGCATTTGTTGAATACGAGATCCTAACTACTAATTAATAATATTAGCTATTTAATTTTTAAAATACTCTTGGTATATACATGGTCTTAATTTATTAATTAGTAAATTAGAGTGAAAAGAGATTAAGTAACTGGCTGAAGCCTAAATTTGAATTTAAGACTGTTGGCTTCACAGCCAATTCTCTTACTTTGTCACTTTACTCAGTGATTCAGTTTTCTCATCTAAAAAATAATTACTAATAATCCCACATGCACAAGAATGTCATGAGTATGAATTAGAGGATGTCAGTGTCAGAGACACACAGTAATTGCAAAACAGTGCTTGTCATATCAGATCTGTCATATCGCCTCTCTAAAATACATTTAGCCTAGGAAAATGGCATGAGATTTCAGAAAAAGTATCTACAATGTGTGTTAATGAAGATCCAGTGGTAGCCAGAAAATCAATATATGACATACTTTTTCATTATGATGTGTTGTGATGGTTCTATTTGCAATGTTTCATAGAGGAGAGTTATTTTAGTGCTTATCAGAATTGTTGGAAAGGACCTTTGGGACTGTTAATGTTTAAGTTTCTTCATTAACTAGAAAGATGAAAATCTGCCACTGGGCACTAACCATATTTTAACAAATCACTCAAAAGGATAAGGTCACTTCTCCAGTTTTCTTCTCTAACACTTGAGTATTTCAGTGTGATGACTTAGAGGGAAACGCCTTCACCCATCAAAACTATGAACTTGCTAAATACAAGTTAGCCCAGTGGTGCCTCATTAAAGAAAAAAAAAATTAAAAAGCCCTATCATTTATCCACAACCCAAACATCAGTGCATCATTCTGTGAGTTCCTGAGATGCCTCAAGTCATTCTGCCCAAAATAGCTTGCCATGTATTAAATTAATGATCTTCCCCTTAAACCTGTTTGTTCTCTGGCCTGTTCTGTCATAACTAGTATCACTAACCACTGAACCACTCAAGCTAGAATTTTGTGAGTGGTTTTTAACCTCCCCCCTTTGCTTCACCTACAGTACTAAACAATAAATTTACATATTTTATTTTATTTTATTTTTTGGTAGTTTCTCAAGTGAGTTAACACAACTAAAACCATATTGCTGGTGTCCTTAGAGGCGCCATGTCCTTTCTTTGGATGGCTACAAGGGCAGCTTACTTGATCTTCACACCCTGGGCTTGCCCCTAACATCCACCCTCCTCAGTGCAACTGGGATGATTTTTCTGAAGTGCAAATGACCACAGCACTGATAGGGTACTTTAACAGCCACAGCAGAGTCCCTGTCACAGTGGAGTCACACAGTAAAGATACGCTCCGTAGCATGATGAACCTATAGATGAGAATGGACTGCGTTTCAGACACGCCAACATTCACAACACCACTCAATGACAAAAGTATGTCTATTCCCAAACTTCAGAGAAAGTTCAGGGATGAAGATCTAGAATTAATTGTCATCAATTATATAGCTGGATTTGAAGGTCATTGAAGCGAGTATGATTGGCTAAGAAGCTATAAATGTTTCTGCAAAAAGGAGACACCCACGATTAGCCACCAAATCATTTCATACTTGATTCTGGGATATTTTATCATAAGCTTGTAAGTTTGTGAGGCTTTATAATTCACAGAGAAATAACATATATCTCGATTCATTTGTACCTTATAATAATCCTGTGGAGTGAGGATTATTGTACAGTAAATGCAATTTATGCCCAGAAAGGTTTAGTGAGTTGTCCAAGATATTATGGCTAGGATTTGGAAGATCCTAGTCTTGATTTCCAAGGTGGGGGGATCTCGGAGTGCAATAGACTGCATTGCCTTTTTGGTGAGAGTGCTGTAGGTGTTGACTTCTGCACCAGTTGGTCACATTTGGAGAGACTACTGTGTACCTGGCATTGTGCGTGGAGCTGTAGGATAGAGCTGAGCATGACCCTGCTCCTCTGGACTCAATTTGAAGACAGAAGGGAATAAGTAAATATAGCACAAGGTTCCAGTGTCATAATAAAGGTATGGATAGGAGATTGCAGAGCCCAGAAAGGAACCAGTGGTGATAATGGGGGGAAATGTAGACAAAGTAATGTCTCTCCACCTGACAAACCAACTGCACAATGTCCTTCTCCTTCCAAGTCCTTCATTCATGCAACAAATATGTTCTGAGAAGCACATGAGACTGGCGCTGTCCTAGATGTTGCAAAATGGCAGCAAACTAAAGAATTAGTATGAGGATAACTCATTTCCTTGCCCTTTCCAGCTTCTGGAGGCTTCCTGCATTCTTTAGCTTGTGTCCCCCTGCTTCTTCCTTCAAGGCCAATAATGCAGCATCTTCACATTTCTCCCTGACCTCTGCTTCATGTTCACATATTCTCTGTGACACTAACTGCCTCCTTCTTTCCCTTATAATGACCCTCGTGATTATGTTAGACCCATCTAGATAATCTAAGGTAATCTCCCCATCTCAACACTCTTAGTCACATTTGCAATGTCCCTTTTGCCATGTAAGATGACATATTCACAAGTTCCAGGTATTAGCATATGGACATTGTTGGGGGAGGGCATTACTCTGCCTCCCACATAAATGGAGGGAGTGTAAGAGAGGTACACACAGGTCACCTAGGATGTGCGTTCTGGGAAGATTGAAACCACAGTGCAAGGATTCCAAGGTAGGACTGTGTCTAACCGCTAGAGCATAGCAAGGACTCCAGCATGGCTGGTTGAGAGGGAGCACAAGGAGCTCCTGCACGATGAGTCCAGACAGGTAACACGGGGCCAGTTGGCATAGCACATTCTGGGTCATTGTAAAGATTTTGGCTGTAATTCAAATGATGTAAAGTAAGATGGGACAACAATGGAGGATTTTGAGCAACTGATTGGCATGTTTATATTTATGTTTTAAAATGCTAATCTGCATGACGCCTTGAGAGTAACCTGTGGAGGGGCAGGTGTGGAAGCCAGGTGACCAGGGAGGAGATAATTTCCACACTCCAGCTGAGAAATGATGGTGGCTTAGGCCATTGTTCCCACACTGGTGGTGGAAGGAAAAGGAGACCAGTCAAGATTATGAAGGTTTTTAGCCTGACAAACTGACAGGGTGTGGAGACGATTGTGAGAGGAATATGCTTTTGGATACAGGGAAGACCAAGAGTTCAATTGTTGGTCTGCTAAATTTGAAAAGTCTATTCATATTTCAAATAGAAATGTTGAAATGACAGGTAAATCTGCAAGCCTAGAGTTCAGTTCAGAGATCCAGTTTGGAAACAGAAATTTGGGTGGTCTTCAGAGACATGAGTTTAGACAAAATTATCAAGTTTTGGTAGAGAAGAAATTGTTGCACAAGCAAGCCCTGGGGTACTCCAGTTAAGGGGGTGGGGAAGGAGATGAGGAGGAGATGGCAAAGCAACTGTGCAGGAATGTCAGGGCGGTGAGAAGAAATCATGGAGACTTTGGTGTCATGAAAGACAAGTGCAGAAGGAGTTAAGGGAGATGAAAATTGGACATTAGATTTACAAATATGCAACACATCAAATTGATGGAGTAGGTTCAAGGATTATGGGAGAAGCAGTGGTAGCACATATATGCAATGCTTTTGAGGAATTTAATTCTTAAGAGTAAAATGGAAATAGCATAGTAACTGCAGTAATAGAAACAAGTAAGGATTGTGTTTGTTTCTTTTAAATTGAGAGGAATGATATTTGAATGCTGATAGGAAACATCCAATGAACATGGGAAAATTGGTCATGCAGGAGAGGGTGAGAATAACAGCTGAAGTGATGACCTTGAGTGGAGAGGGCCTGGGGTTTCGTAGAGGATCTGACTGTATCTGGGGGCACAGACAGCACAACCACAGTGAGAGGGGAGAGGGCGGGATGGAGGGGCAGAAATGGTATGTGTGGTAGTGGGAAATCTTGGAAGTCCTCTTCTTATTTCTTCAAATTCTTTCAATGCATTGGGAAGTAAGACCATTAGCTGAGAATGAGGGTGGGGTAATGATGTTGAGGTTTGGAGGAGAAGGTGTAAGATATTGATCTGGGAGAATTAGAGAGTAAATGAACTGAGGAAATATACTAGGAACACTAGTCTGGATTAAGGATCCAGTCAGGTCATTGCTTATTAATTTAACGTGAAACCCGTTACAGGGCTGTGTACCGTTCCCTAGGTTAGTCATCTTCCTGTGCACAGGCCTACGAGGGCACTTGCGTTTAAGCGAGGTCGGAATTTTGTCAAGCAAGTAAAAACATAGGCTTTGCTGCACATTTTCTGCTGCTTAATCTTTAATAAAGTAAGGAGGTCCCCAACTTCTATTTGTCACAATCCAGGGATAGTTTAAAGTAGAAAATATGTCATGACTTAAATATGGCAAGGCTAGTTCTAGAGTACCTTGACACATTTTCGCAAACTCTTGTTAGTTTTTGGAACTCTGTATCATAGAATCTGCACAGATAGGAAGGGCCTTGCCTGAGGTTGGAACAATGGCAGGAGAAAGAATTTTGGAGAAAGTGGAATTAAGAAGTAAATCCATTTTCTGGATTTTCATAATCTATTGATTTAAAATCATACAAAGTATCATATAATTGACCTACCAATAAGAAGGCTTATGAATAATTATACACTAAGAGACCATCTAAAGTCTGATCAAAACAAGGGGAACAATTAGTAAAAAATGCATCATAAAAAAGGAGGTGGATTATCAATAAACTTGAAAACAGTAGGGAGTCAGAACATTTCCTATTACCCAAACCTGCATCTTCATTGGCAGTTATGCCTAAAACAATAAGACCTTGATTCATGTCTTGCTATTATATCACCTGACACAATGATTATCTCAACATTTATATGGTATGTCTTAATTATTAGTGGTATATTTTTATTAAAACATCTACTTTCTTTAGATAGATATTTTATGACAGATAGATAATAGATACTTTATTTTTAGACATTTCTCCTTTATGAACACAAATAATTAATGTAAAAAATCTCTGATTTTATAATATGAGCCTAGAAAATGAGATACTCGATGTAAAATTTAGAAATAGTGTTTTCTAGGTTCAAATCAGAACCAGATAGAGAAGTATACATGTATTAGATGCTTCTGTGGCTTAGTCAATTATACACAACCAATTCAGCATCTGTGATTCCTCCCTGTAGACAGCTTGATTCTGAGATTTCCTGCATCATTGCTCCAGATAACCATCTTTTTCAAGAGTCTAAGTATCTGACTTGGATTTTAAAACATAGCTTAAATTTAAGAGTATAGAGTTCTCTCTATTTGCTATAAATATTGATCAAACCACATATAATTGAGAGGGAGATAAAGTCACAAAAAATATCAACTTTTGAATATAACTAGAGAAAAGAAAGCTGTACATAATTTTTAACATGTGCAATTTAATTATATCTCATTGTATTAGAGTTGATAAATTTAGGTACCTGCAGCTTCACATCTGGTTAAATTCCAATTTCAATTCCAACAGAGGCATTGGTTCTCTGGTTAAAGTACTCATGTAAAATTGGGTGGTCTTTACAGAGTGAATTGTTGCCAGAATCAAGGTGCCACATACCAGTTGGTCACACAAATGACTCCATATTGCCCCTTATAGAATATGTGCATGTCAATTACGGATGCTGCTGTTTTCTTATAGATTAAATGAGCTTCAGTACTAATTTCACTGATTTATAAACTGTGACAATTTTATAGCCTACTTTAAGTACTCTATGCTCATTGGGAAAAGCAGCCTCTATTTAGGACTGTGCGACATGAACAAGCTTCTTTGTAAATATTCTGCAGACCCTGTGCATCTGTGTGGCATGCTAAACGTGCCCGTGATGCATACATGGCACTAACTCAGATTAATGTCGGTTGAGGAGAAAGAGAGAGGTCAACATAAATAGTAAATAAATAAGGCAGATGCAAATCAGAAATACTTCTCCATGAGAAGTAGAAATGCCCAACTCGTTCCTTTTCTGGCTACCTGGACAAGAGAAAGAATATAGCTTTTCCTTGTGGTTTAAGTTTTTCTTTGTTGCTGTTATGGTGGTTGTTAATGAATACTTAGTACAAAGTAACATAGCAAAAAAGGCCCTGATGAGGAGACACAAAACTCTTCATTAAACACCCTGAGTGACCACCTTTCCTACCAGCAGTCTCCCCCCACCCCGCTTTCTGTACCTTACTCTCTGACGTCCGGGGAGATCAGTTTCCATGGACATAACCCAAGTGAGGCTGGGACTCACCCCTCCCCACCTCCCACTACCGTGGAGAGCTCCGTCATGGAAAGTCCATGGGGGAAAGGATGCGCCATCAATCATGCACCCACATCATCGGGCAAGGGGAGTTCTTTCCTCCTATGACTGATTTATATAACCAAGCAAGGCGTTCTCCTGGGTGATGGCATTTATACGAGAATTTTCGCAGCTCCCACAGAAACAGAGATCTTGTCATAAAACTCAGGAGCAAAGGAGAATGTCTGAACAAAGGCACCATGGGAAAACTGTGCGCTCCTGGTGCTTAGGCATGCACAGAGCGTTTTCTGAAGGAGCTCTGCTATAAATTTAAAATACGGCATGTCTGGCAATTTCAATTTTTAACATCCAAGTCCTTAAAGAGAAGCAGGGCTAGACTTGAGAAAGAGAAGGAAGGTAAATTGTGGATGCAAATGAAGGCCAGCTGCAGCTGTGGGGGAGGGAAAGCATGAAGATAAATGTGTCTGCAGGAGAATTTATAGTAGGTCATTTCAGGTTATTCTCTGATCTGGAAGAACTCTCCACGGCAGTACCTGAGAGTGATGTAGAGATAGTTTGATTGCCAGAGAAGGGTAGTATAGTGTTTGCTTTTCAGAAAGCCCAGTTTTAGTGTTATCACAAAAACTGCAGATGTCAATTCAGGACAAGGGAAGATACTTGGATTCAGAGCTAATTAGCCTAATTATGTATCCGTGGGGTGCTCCATGAGAACAGTAGAGGAGGCTGAAAGCACAGCCAAACTGCTGCAGCCCTGGAACAGCAGCTGTGCCCTCTGCAGAAACCCGGGGTGGCCTGGCTCAGAGCCCCTCCTAGAATGTCTCCCTTTTGGATCACTGGGCAGTGGGAGCTGTCAGATAAGATTCAGAAACACAAGAAGCATGGTGCTTATCTCCAACAAGTCAAACCAGGAAGAGGCTGGAAAATTGATTTGCTGCCCTCTGAGGCTCAGTGGTGTGAACCAACACTATAGCAGACTCTTTAGTAATCTTACAGGTAATGGCAGCATATGCTAAGCCAGGATGGCTCTAACAAAGAAGGAAGTGCATTTCTTTCTGATCTCCACTGGAAAAAAAGGTAATCAAGAAAGATAGAAACTGTGTTGCTGTGGAAGTAATTGGTTATAAATAAGATGTTACTGAGACAAAGAAGCATTCCGGTTATTTTTAAAGGTGATTGACTAGATGCAGTTCATGCACGCCTCATCCTCTTGGAAGAACCAAAGTGGTGTGTAGACAATCACACTTTGAATACATCATCCAAGAGGGAATATAGGAGTTCAAGAAAAGGAACAGTGAACTCCAAAAACTAGGAAGGAGGAAAACAGGCAGCCTGCTTGGCAGAGACCAGCTGAGAACTAGGAGTGAGTTCCCACTAGGCGAGAGGGAGAGTGTCCTTCTGTGGTCCACTTGCCCACTGAATCGTGCAATACAGGCCATGTGAGAGCACCTGACCCTCTCAAGCCCTCAATCAAACTTAGGGATTGGCGGCAGACTGTGAGAAGGAACTGCTCCAGGGAGGGAACACACCTGGGTCCCATTCCCTTTCTGAAACCTAAGTGGCTACAGTAAAATGCCATTCTCCATCCCAGCTTTTAATAGACTGTGCGTGGTCCTGGAAACCAGCAACACCAGTCCCAGGTGTTGCAGAAACTCTGGCTGTTGCTTACAGGATCAAGATGTGAGCAGAGGGTGGGCTCCCACAAGCAGGACTGAGACTGCCCATGCTATTGGCTGCAGCAGCTGCACTGAAGCAGGAAGTGCTCCTGAGACTTGAGCAGGAAAGTTACATGGACCTGAGCTGGATGGGGGCTTCTATGGCTCAGGTATGATTTGTGGGCCAGGTGTGAACTGCTGCGTCTTATGGAACAGGGAAGAAGACCACTGGGACTGGGGTGTGCCGGCCAAGGCTGTGGCCACTGGGAGTGGCCCACCCTCCCTGTGGTAGGAGATCAGTACAGCAGTGACCCACCATCTCTCACCCAAACATTCTCCGAGGGCCTGAGGGATGCCCCACCCCAACCCATCACAGCTGGTGTGTGCACTTGTCATTGGAAAGCCTGAGACCAAGCTTACCTGGTCTGGTTCCACCTGGCTTTGCCCCCCCCCCTCCCATTGAGACAATGCAGGGACCAGTGTCCAGAGTGTTGCACAACTCAATCAACCAACTGGAATACCCAAACACTCCTCTTGGGGAACTGAGGTTGAGCATAAACCCCCTACTGCTACCATTCAGCTGGCTCCTACCTGTGAGTGTCACCTACTGGCATGGAGGCTGACCTACACAGCCCATTGCAACCACTGCCAACACAAGGGCACAGCTCTTGGGCCCAGCAGAGCATTTCAACATTGCTACCACCATCACCCACACCATGCTGGCTGCCCAGGGACTCAAGAGACCATTCATCAGCCCAGTACACCACTACTGCAACTGGCATTTCAGACAGCTACTGAGAGTCCCAAGAATTGGTCCTCCTGAAACCACCAACACAGGCACCAGTGTATGCTGTCCTAGGGCACAAAGATAAACATGTTTAGCCCACCACTGCCACCACTGAAACCTGAAGGTCAGCCCCACTGGCATTCTAGTCCCCAGCACAACTTCGCACAGCCTACACCAGTAAGAGAACCTTACACACTGCGGGAACCACAGGTAGCACTAACACTGTCTATAGCCAAGGAAATCGTACAGAGACTTCACTATTGCATGCACCCAGAGGAAAAGCCAAAGAACTTTAGCCCACGGAAACCATAGTCACATCTTCAAGAAAAATTCCCCCCATCTCAACAAAAGTAAATTCAAAAACAGAAAGAAGCTATTATGCCATTACACGAGATGTGCATAAATCAACATAAAGAAACAGGAAATGTGAAAAAGCAAGGTGATACTACACCCACCAGAGGAGCACAAAAATTAAGCAATAGATCTTAACCAGAAAGAAATTCTTGAAATCCAAGATTAAGAATTTAAAATACATATTTTAAAGAAGCTAAACGAGATGCAAGAGAAATCTGAAAACCAGAAGAAATAACTAAGGAAAACGATTCAGGGTATAAATGAGAAATCTACTAAGGAGATAGATATCATTAAAAAAAATAAGAAATTCTAGAAATAAAAAATTCATTTAAGGAAATACAAAACACGTTTAAAAGCTTCAACAATAGACTAGACTAAGTAGAAGAAAAAATTTCAGAACTTGAAGATAGGTGTTTTGAAATAATCCAGTTAAACAAAAATAAAGGAAGAAGAATAAAAAAGAATAAACAAAGAATAAAAAAGAATAAAGTAACTTCTTGGGATAACATAAAGTAATCAAATTTAAGAAAAATCAGTAGCTCTGAGGGTGAAGAAATCAATACACCAAAAAGATACCAACACGTTTGTTGATGGCAGCACTATTCACAATAGCAAAGATTTGGAATCAACCCAAGTATCCATCAATGGATGAATATATAAAGAAAATGTATATACACAATGGAATGCTATTCAGCCATCAAATTATGCAATCATGTCTTTTGCAGCAACTTGGATAGAACTAAAGGTAATTATTGTAGGTGAAATAAGCCAGGCACAGACGTCAAATATCACATGTTCTCACTCCTAGTGGGTGCTAAAAAATGTGTACACCTGGACATAGAAAGTGGGATAAAAGAAAATGGAGACTAGGAAGGGGGAGGGACTGGGAAGGGGGTGTACGATGACAAATTAGTTAATGCGTACAATGTACATTAATCGGGTGATGGATACCCTGCAACCTCTGATTTGACCACTATGAAAACTATGTGTTAAACAAAATTAAACATGTGCCCCATAAATTTGTACACATAAAAAAGGCATTTTCAAATAAAAGAAAGTTCATTGTGAATAACAAAAAAGAAACATTCAGTATTATCAATAGTGAGCAAAGTTAAAGCAAACCTTATGTGACTACAATGCATAAAAATTATTACAACTGGTTAGACACCAGAATAACTATCTCACATCCTGAAGGTAGAAACAGGACATTTAAAGTAATTAAAACTATTCTACTCCTAGCTAGACAGGCATTTCATCGGCCTGAGACTGTAGTGCCTGCGCATTAGTAGTCGTACAGAGAGTGATTTTATCAAAGGCAGCTATAGCTGCAGGCTCAGTTCAGGGGGTTGGGTAAATCAGTAAGAGCCTGGCCTAGTCTCCATCACCACCTATAACAATTGGATCAGGCAGGCGCTCTCAAAGCTGACGAAAGTGGGGGGACTTGAGAGGCATTTAGGAGGCAGAATCAATAGGCCGGCCCTGTGATGCATGGGATGCGGAGGGCAAAGAATGGAGACGAGTTAAGGAGGATGCCCACTTGCTTTCTGGCCTGGGCGATGCAGCAGAAGGTGGTGCCATTCACAGAGATGTCAAGACAGGAGGAGAGCAGATTTGGAGGAGAGTTGCTAGTCATGATGATCATTTTAATTTTCAAACCTGTGTTCACGGTGCCTCTGGGATATGAAAATGGATATGATTGGTAAGAAGTTGAATTATATGGTACACTCAGTCATAAGAAAGTAAGATAGAACAAAGGGCGCAGTATGAAAGGAGAACAGCATTTTTCCCTAATGATTAAAACTATTCCATCTGAATAAACCCACCTCAGATGCTCCTCATCCCTGGGGAATTACACCGTCCACTCTTGATTCTTAAGGAAAGAATAATTCCCTAGTGAAGCCTTACCCAAATACCCTTTACCCTAGAGAGTGGATTACGGTCTATTCACATCTCAGGAGCAAGGATTCTTCCTTGGTATGTGACTGTAGGCACTTCTCTTGTCTTTCTGTTCTCATTTTCCTCATCTGTAAAATGAATACTGATAATTACATCATAGAGTTTTTATAAGCATTAACTGAGATATTTGTTGAGGCTTTCAAACAATGCTTATCACATAATAAGGATTAATTTAGTATTTTTTAAATAAAACAAAGAGCAGCTCCTGCTAACTCGTACTGAGCAATGATGATTAATTAAAAAGTTTGGTTTAGTAACTTTAACTTATCCCGAGTCACAGTGTAGAACAGGAAGTTAATTGAGACTATGTTGTCAAAGGCAACACAAAATGTTTCTTTGGGATATATGCTAATACTCATTTCAGTGATTTTTCTGTAGCAATGGGTGGACAAAAGTAATTTATCTTTTCAAAGGAAAAGTGCTTTAAAACTTCTAATTTCAGCATAAGTATTAAAAATATATTTCTTTATATTGGTTAGTAAGATGTTATCATAGGAACCGTATATTTTATTTAAATATGTAGAGTTACTACATGCTAAATCTTAGATAAAGAAACCAATAAATACCATGCATATAATCTTGCCAGTATTAGTAACTAAGAGGTCAGATGTCAGATGAACATTTTACTAATCATCTACTATAGGAATTATGTTGGGGATTTGCAAGCATTTTAGGAAAGAGGGAAAAATCTTCCTTCTCACGCTTCAGAGAATATTACTTTGGCAGAAGTAATTCTCAGAATGAAGAAATTTCTAATAGATAGAACAAATCTTCCTGTAGCAATAACTAATCAAGTTTATAACAAAACCCCCTAATTTTTGACATTATTTCAGAAAATTTGGATAATATAATATTAAGAAGAAAATTATAAATTGTGGTTTAGTTATACGTGGAAAAAAAAGTCCTTCCCTTTTTTCATATTACACTATTTGTTTTATATTCCTCTCATCTTACAATGTGAGATGTGCCAGTGTCTTTGCATACCATATGTACTCTATTATTTTTTAGAAAATGAGATTATTCTTTCTCTGCAACTATAACCTATGATAACTTTTCTAATTTTGTTATGTATTTCTCAAACACATTTTTAAGTGGCTCTTTTGAGTCTATCATATGGATAAAATTATTTAAGCCGTGTCACACTATTGGAGTGTTTTATTGTTTCCATTTTATAAAAACTTTAAATAAAATTATAATGAACTCAAGTGTAGAAAAATATTTGGAGAGGTTTCTAATATTTCCTTATGAAAAATTTCAAGATATAGTATTCTTTCAAATTATAGTATTACTTTATTAATAAGTTTAACGCTTTTGGTAAATATTATTAATTTTTCTGGAAGAATTGTAGCTATTAGTAGCAAACAAATTACAAACAAATTACAAACAAATTACACAGTTAAAATGTCTAGAGTTCAAAAATTTCTATATTTTCCTACTATAAGGACCTACATATTGCTAATGATAGATTACATTACAAAAGAATTTTTATTTTAAGATGAAAAATGTCTTCACTTTAAAGTATCTCGTCCATGTTTAATAGAAACTGAATTACTAAATCGATGTATTATGAAATCAAAAAGAAAACATTTAATCTTGAAATATTCTTTTTGTAAAATAAATGTAATATGTTATCACATGTGGATAATATTAATATCAACCTTTTTTATGCATATTTTCAGGGTAATCATTTTGTCTTTTTCTTTGTCCCCCCCACCCCCCCACCAT
>RJWJ010000928.1:0-81988 GCA_004363605.1 Indri indri
TGTGCCACCATGCCCGGCTAATTTTTTCTATATATATTTTTAGCTGTCCAATTAATTTGTTTCTATTTTTGGTAGAGACGGGGTCTCGCTCTTGCTCAGGCTGGTCTCGAACTCCTGAGCTCAGAACGATCCGCCCGCCTCGGCCTCCCAGAGTGCTAGGATTACAGGCGTGAGCCACCACGCCCGGCCTGATTTGTATTGTTTTTTGACAGACTGTCATTCATTTTTCCAAACCCCCCGGACAGAGGTCACAGACTTTTTTGCTGTCATCTCACTCTGTCTCTTCTCTGGAGTGTGGGGTCCTGCTCCACCTGCTGGGACCCCATTGTGCCCCGTGTTTTCTGGGTCCTGCTTGGTGTTACTGCCTCAGGGGAAATCTCTCCCCCCCCTCCAGTGGTGAACGGCAAGTCGGCAAGTGTTTATGAGCCGCGTGTGTCTGCAGGTGTTTTCCTGCCTGGCACTGGCAGCTTAGGGGCTTGGAATTCCAGGTGGGAAAGAGCTTCCGTGCACCCACCCTCCGCCAGCTCCCAGTGGGCTGCTCAATGTCGTTGTGATGCTGATGTTTTTAACTGTGAGTGGTTTTTGGTTTTGTGTTTTTCTTCAACCACTATAATGACCATTAATACATGTAATGTGAGTGTTTTTGTTTTTGCCTCCCTGGAAGTTTTTGAGATCTTTGTCCTGGATGTTTTGAAATACCTGACAGTGTGGGGGTGGGGAGTGGGGACAGTGGACAGTGCAGACGAAGCCGCACCTGACAATCCTGTGGTCACCCCTGGGCTACAGTTGGAGACTCCCCAGCCAGGAGAACTGGGGAAAGGGAGGAGTGGAGGAAAGGGGCCGAGGTGCGAGGTGTCTGGAGTGGAGGAGGGTGGGTGGCAGGGCTTAGAGCAACCAGGGCCTGGTGGGAACTCTGGGCCTTGTGCCACTGTGTCGGCCATGGGAAGATGGGCGTGTGCGCCTGCTCTTCCACTGTCAGGATCTATCCATGTTGCCAGCAGCGGATACCTTCGTTTCCACTGCTGTGGAATATTCCAGACACACATATTTTAAACAGTTTGGTTCTCTGTTTTTTGTTGTTTTTTTGAGACAGTCTTGTTCTGTTGCCTGGGCTGCAGTGCCGTGGCGTCAGCCTAGCTCACAGCAACCTCAGACTCCTGGCCTTAGGCGATCCTCCTGCCTCAGCCTCCCGAGTAGCTGGGACTACAGGTGTATGGCACCACACCTAGCTAATTTTTGATTTCTATTTTTAGTTGCCTGGCTAATTTTTTCTATTTTTAGTAGAGACAGTCTTGCTCTTCCTCAGGCTGGTCTCAAACTCCTGAGCTCAATCAGTCCTCCTGCCTCGGCCTCCCAGAGTGCCGGGATTACAGGTGTGAGCCACCGCGCCCGGCCAGGTCTTGCTGTTCTGAGTGCACTGGTCCACAGGCGCCACAGAGCTGAGCTTTGTGCAGTGGCTTCCCCGTGGCCCTGGGCGTCGCGCAGCAGTCACCTGTAAAATGAGTGAAAGAGGCGTGGATCTTGCTCCCCCAGATGGTGGCTGCCGGGTTCCTCCGTGTTTCTGCTCTCTGTGCTCGCAGGCCATGGTGTCGGGCATGTACGTGTGCATTTGTACCTTCCTGAGAGGTGAACCTAGTCATCATGAGGTGACCTCCTCTAGCCCTGATTATCTTATGCGTGGTGTATTTTGTTTGCTGTTGAGTTTGCTTTCGTCATCCTCTGCCTGTCTGCAGCCCTGGGGTTGCTCATTTCTGATCACTTTCTCCTCAGTCTGTTCTGGCTGCTCTAGGAGGGGGGACGAAACATGGTGTCCCTGCTGTCGTGGGAGGTGGAGCCTGGTCTGGGCTGCTGGGAGGTGCTCTGCTCAGACCGACCTGCCATCGGACCCCAGATCTTATTCATTGATTTAATCCTGACCTTGACACTTAGCAAAGCGGGCCGCCTGTCCTTGCTGGCAACTTCCTGCCCGGCTCCTCTGCGTGTGGGGCAGGCCGTGCTGCTCCTGGCAGCTGCCTTCCTTCTGTTTTTGTCTGACCCACTCCTTCATTCTCCGGTGCCGTAGGGGAAGACACTTCCGTGGCCCTCTCTGCACTCTGGACCGACAGCCCATCAGGGCGCTATAGGACAGCGTCAGTGCCGCCTGCACAGACCCTTCTCACGGCTGCACGTGGCCCTGGCCCCTTCCCTTTGGAGCCTTGAGCATCAATCTTCCTGCAAAGAGTGAGGGTCTCGGCAGCAGCCCCCGCCACGTCTGCCAAACGTGGACTGCTCAGAGGTAGAGCCAGCGACTCAGGAGCGGAGGTGACCTCCTGCCTGAGCGTCCCGCTCCTGAGCCAGCGCCAGCCCTGCGGTGGTGAAGCCAGGGTCGCTTTTGCTGTAAACTAGCCGCCCTCTGTGTTCTCGCCCTTTCGGGGAAGGCCAGTGGCCAGGGCAGCACCTGCCTTTGGTCGGGTCCGTCTCTCGGTGCTCACAGGTCCGCCCGCGCAGCACTCACTCTCGGGCAGGTGGCCTCAGCCCGGCAGCCTGCAGGCCACGCAGGAGGACCGTCCTCTAATCTTCCGTTAGAGCTTTTTTCCCTGCAGTGAGCAAGACTCTGCAGTTGACTCCCAGAGCTTTGCTTTGATAAGGCGAGCTGCTTAGTCAGGGAGTGGAGGGACAGCTCCAAGTTCTGGAATTTTCTCACAGCCCTTCTAATCTCCTTGCCGGCAGCCACCCACACGTGGCTGTCTGCTGTGGACTCCGGTTTCTCAGAATCTCAGCCTCCGTCTGTGTTGAGGCGTGCCTCGCTTGGCTCCAGCTGCAGGGAGCATAATTACAGAGCGGAGCCGTTGCCTTGACAGCCTCTCTGATCTCGCGGCTTCCATGGGGCATCTGCTCGGCCTCCTGGCGGTACTCGGTGCTTGGGCTGACCAGCAGCTCGGGGTGATCAGAATGCCCGGCTGGGCCCGATCTCTCTAGGCCAGTCCCTGGCATGTGCAGACATGCCCGGCCCAGTGGAAGGCGGGCCCAGCCTGGCCGCAGGAGCAGTGTGTGTGTGCTGGTCCCAGCTGCTGCAGGGGCTCAGCTCCCGGCTGACTGCCTGGGAATCTGGGGAATGTGCCAGGCTCCTCCCCTCCTGTGTCAAGCCTGTTGTCGGGGGCCACCGGGGACTGGTGTGGAGGCCGTAGGGCAGGGGTGTGGGGGCTCTCCTTGCTGCTGGGCCTCGGGGGTGCCCACGGGGGCTGCAAGCTCTGCTCCTTTGTATTGATGGAGGGGGCCGTCCAGCCTGCCCACCCAACAAGTGTCGGGGGTGGTACCTGGTGGGGGGATTGCACACCTGAGCATGTGCCACCTGCAGTCCAGGCCCTCTGCCTCCTCTGCCCAGGGGATGGGGGCACAGAGCTGGGCTGAGCCTGAGCCTGAGCCGGCCATGGGGAGACAGGGAGGAGGAGGAGGCCAGAGTCACGATGCACCTGGGCTCCTGCTACAGTGTGCACACCCGGGCAGGTGGGCAGGTAGCTCCAGTGCTCGGTGCTGGAATCACCCATGTGGAAGGAGGGTCATGTAGTCTGCCTTCGGGCCGGTCCCTGGCTCTGCGGGGTGGCTGAGGTTAAGTCACCTTGTAGAGAGCAGTGTAGATTTTCGGGGAAGGTGGGCTGTCTAGAGTGAAGCTGTCGTTGCAGCCAGGAGGGGCACAGCTGCCTCCAGGAGAGCCCTGTGTTTCCGTGGTGTGGCCGACCTGCGCACTGAGCCCGTCTCTGTCCGGAGGCCTCCCATGGTGGTGTTTCAGGTCTGACTGCTCCAGACTCTGCTGAGAGTGAGGCGGGCCGTGCTGTTCCACCCTCCCTTCTCCCCAGGCCCCTGTTGTTTCTCTCCTTTGAAGAGGCCGCCTTGTATTTGCCGGCGCCTGCAGCGAGCCTGTTTGTGATCACAGGGCGTGTGTGTACTTGCCAAGTGTGCTGGGCCTGTGCTCGGGCCCTGCCATCTGCCTGGCATCCCCTGGTACCCAGAGAGCACCAGGAGCTCCGTGTAGTGCCAGCCTGAGGACAGGGGCACCCACCTGAAACTGGGCTGGGTGTTAGTCACTGAGTCACTGCATCGAGGTGTGTCCTCTTGCAAACTTCCCGTGGCCTTTGGCTGCGGTCCACACCTCCTTACCTGGGGTGAGGCAAGTGTTCCGAGTGCCCACCTTGGGAGACTGGCCGTGGGGTTTGGTGCCCTTCCTGTTCCTGCAGGTGCTGGCTGTTTCCTCAAGTCAGCCTCACTCTCAGAGGCCTGGGCGATCCCTTCCCCGTGTGTGGGGTCTCTGGTGAGGCCAAGGAGGCTGTCTGGTGCGTCACGGCCCTTCCCGTGTCAGGCAGAGCCGTCCTCACCTACGCCAAGGTGCTGGCCTGTGTCCCAGCCTTGGGGGCGTGACGGTGGTCTGTTGATGTGTCACCTGCATCAGACCCTCACGGCGGGGCGCATTGGAGACTGCTAAATCTTCCCAAGAGACACCATTTGGAGGCCTTAATTAGATCCCCACGTCAGGAGTGGTGTTGGTGTCACAGCCCTGAGGCCTGGTCCCAGGGGCCTCCAGGGCAGCTGCTGCCTGCAGACAGAAGGGGAGCAGGGACCCAGCTGGGACCAGCTCGGCCTTTCCAGAGCAGACTCCATGCTGGTGACCTGCCTTTTGTCCCCTCCCAGCTGATGACACCAAGCGTTCCCCCCGTTCCTCTGCCCCTCCCCACAGTGGGAGACAGGGTCCAGGTGCCACCCAAGCAGAGGCTGATGGAAAAGCCACCAGGACACTCAGGCCCCTTCCTGCGGATCCATCCCGGCGTAGCATGAGGTGCTCATCAACTGTGGGGACCCTCCCTGGTGAGCCAGCCCCGGGCAAGGGGACGGACGCGTTGGCCTCGAGCTCCAGTGCCCACCCTGCTACCGTGTCCCAGCTCTGCCCGCCCTGCAGGAAGCCTTGCAATGCCAGGTTGAGCTTTGTTGGGAGAGATTAATAAACGAACTAATTGGATTTGCCGTGTTCCAGGGGCGGCTCTGTGCTGGGGGGAGATAGCTCGGCATGTTTCCCTGTCCCCTCGGCGCCTGGGTCTGCTCCGAGGCGAGAATATCAATGAGGAGCGGCGGCCGGAGACCGCAGGGCCTCGCCTGGGTAGAGTGTCTGCTTCACGGGGCTTCCATCCATGCCTGTTTCCTGCGAGGGACATGGGCCTGGCGGAGTGTGGTGGGCTGGGGCCTCCCGGCTTTTCTCCTGCTCCGGGAAGGGGAAGCTTGGGCCCTGTGCCCTGCCGACCCGGCAGACGGGGTGTGCAAGGCCTTGCAGATGCCCTTGTCCTGCAGCAGGTGCCTTGGCCCCCGGGAGACCCGGCGTCTCTGAGTGCTAACAGCAGTGCGTGAGGCCTGCACCTCAGCCAGCCTGTCCCAAGATGCTGGGGCCACTGAGGACTCAGGAGACCCCAAGAAGCCACTACCAGTACTGCGGCCTGACCGCATCTCTCCCAGCTGAGGCACTGCTGTCCCCAGTGCTCCCAGATGAGGCCATAGAAAGAGCAGCTCCTCGTTCTTCACCCGGGAGTTGGGGACGAGCTGGCTGCAGGGTAGGGGCCTTGGGTGGGCACAGGTGCCAGGTCAGGAGCCTTTGTGGACTGGTTTTTGCCTGTCCCTGGGGGTGCCAGGGGTGTGGGTGGGTCTTGTGCATTCTCGGTGGTGCCAGTTGGTGGGAGGGTGGGCGCGTCAGAGGCACCTCGGACCCTGACCCCAGCAACCCGGGGGGAGCTGATGACCGGCAGCCTCCATGGGGCCTCTGCCCCTGTTTGTATCTCCCGAGGTCTGGAGTGAGTCAGTGCCTGAGAAACCACCCCCCTGGGAGAGATGGTGCCCAACTGGCGGTAGATCTGGGAGCACAGGTGAGCGAGGCGGGTGGAGGGCCCCCACTGTCACGAGGTGGAGTGTTCTCCACCTGTGGCACCTGGAGAGGCAGGGAGGGGGAGTCTGTGTGGCTCCTGCCCCTGCAGAGCAGGCTTCAGAGGGGGTCTGCCCAGGGCCAAGACTCTGGTGGGTGCTGGCCGGGGCACGGGCGAGGGAGGGGGACGAGAGGCAGGGCTCAGGCCAGGACCCCTGAGTACCCCATCTCCACAGATCAGCCCAGGGCGAGTCTGCAGAAGCCATGGAAGTGGCTGTCTGAGGCCGGGACTGGAGCCCAGCCCTGTGGCCTCCGAGCCCTCTGCCCTAGGGAGGGTCCCCTCCACCCAGTACTGCAGAGGTGGTCACCTCGGTGGCCTCTTGCCTGTGGCACTGAGTCCTGCTGGAGGGCGTGGGGGGCTACAGTCATAGGAGGAGTCTTTCTTGGGTCTGGGGGTCCAGATCTGAGGGCCTGGCCCTCTGTCCAGCCGAGTTCTGGCTGTGGGCAGTGCCAGGGTCTCTGCAGATGAGGCAGGGGCCAGGCCCTTGCCTGGGGCCTCCCGGGCCAGAGGTGTCTATGCCCTGCCATGCCCCGTGCCCCAGCCCCCTCCAGCCCCATAGCCCTCGGTCAGTTTGCTGCTGGCAATGCTGGGACCCCAGACATGCAGCACAAGTACAGAGCACAGCGGGGCTCGTCCCAGCACAGTAACAGGACGTCAGGTTCTGACAGCTCTGAATGGCGGGGTCGTGGGCTTTTGTTACGTTGTCCTTGGTACACTTTGTATATTGGAAGCATTTCGTGATTGTTCCCAGTGGTCACATGTGGTGGTCACATCACTGAAGGACTGACCGGACCATATCCTGGGCAGAGATTGAACACGTGGGCACACACATCCGTGCACACGCACAGACAGTTGCAGATCCAAGAGCAACCGGGAGTACTCACGCCACCTCCATGGAGTGCCGGGGGACAGTGGCCCTGGCTCGGGGAGTGACAGGAAGACTGGGCACTGGCAAGGAGGTCAGAGGGGCTGGGGGCATCCGCGGGGTGGCCACTCCTGGCTGCCTGCCTTACCTCGCTCACCTGTCCCCTGCTCGTGAAGATGGAACTTTGGTCAAATCCTGAGGGCGGCTGGGGTCCCAGGACCAACTCCAGGTACAGTCACAGGCCGTTCCAGCGTTTCTTCTTCGGCCTCTGCAGCAGGCGCCTTCCGTGTGGGGAGAGCCCAGACGAGGGGCCCTTGCTCTGCTGCGCCCTTCTGGAAGAGCGGGGCACGGGCACCTTGGTGGGCCCACTCTGCCCCTTCGGGGGACCACCGTGACGCCATCTACTCTCACGAGCCCATTCCTGGGTGAGGTTCATTCCGCCTCCCAGGCCTCCTCTGTGACCAGCCGCTCTCCCCCACACGCGTGGGAAACGTGTCCAGGGTCCCGGGGTATGACGCCATGCAGTGGCACCGAGCGCAGTCATTGCAGACACGCCCGTTCCACCAGGTGGTCAGTTTTAAAGGCAGCTTTGCCCAGAAGGAAAAGACCAGGCTCCACCCTAAGCTTTGGGCCTGGGTCTGCCCTCCCACGCCGAGGGGACGTCCAGGCGGCCTCCTGTACCTCAGTGTCGGGGTTTGCTTGCCAGGAGACCTTGGTCGCTCGTGGCCAAACAGGAAGTGGAAGTGTGGAAGGAACCCCTCTGCCTGTCAGACCTTCAGTCTCCTTGTGCACGTCAGGTAGACGAAACACGTTGGGAAGAGCGGAGGCTAAGGGACGGGGTCCCAGCAGCGACGTGTTGCCAGTGGACGCCGGGGCCTGGAGAAGCCCCAGCTGCCTGTCCGCCTGTGCTGCAGAAGCCGGGCTCAGCCCCGGCTGCCCAGCCAGTGGGGAGAAGGCGTCAGATTAGCCAAGTCCTGCCGAGCCCCATGTCTGCTCCATGTCACTCAGGAGCCCTTTGAAGCCCCCACTCCAGCCACCCTGGACCCATGGTCTCTGAACCTGGAGCCCCAGGGCACGACTAGGACCCTGGAGTGCGTGAGCGGATGTCGGTAGACCCAGTCCGTTTGCAGATTCGGCTCCAGGGCCCGAGGTGGATCTGAGAATCCTCCACCTGGACAGACTCCGGGGTGCTGAGGCCACCGCTGGTCCAGGGCCTGTCCTCAAGGCAGGGGGTAGGGTGGTGGCCGGCAGCTCCTGGGTGACGGGTGTCCCTCGGCCTCTCCCTGTGTCCCTGCAAAGTCCTCTCCCCAATGTCCAAGATCTGATTGTTGGGCTAGCATTGACTTGAGGTGACTCTTGGAACTGTTTTGTTGCAGAACAGCTTGTCAGTTAGCAGCGCTGTCCTGTCGTCACCATGGCAATGCAGCCATCGGTGTTCCTGTTGGTTACCCCGCCTTCCATTTTTGGCTATTCCGTAGGTGGGAGGAGAACCCCACCTCTCCCCAGGAAAGGCTGGTGGCTGCAGGGCAGTGGAGAGGAGGGGTGGGGTCCCTGGGCTCTGTCCCCTCTGCCCTGCTGGGGACTCTGGCAGCCTCCTGGGCTCTCTGTCCCCCTGTGACAATCCAGGCATATGCTAATGAGCTCTGCAGGTGCCTCTGGGCTCTGGAAGCCACCAGAACAATTGAGCATTATGGATATTTGCTCAGGAAGGCTCCAAGGTGATGCCAAGTTTGAGCAGCTGACCCCTTGGCTCGGAGCTCCTCTGCCACCAGCAGAGAGAGGATAAGTGCTCCGGCACCTCCTGAAATGACAGAAGGACCCAAGAAGCCAGTGTCTGAGAGCCCCCGGTGTCCACTGGCCAAGGACACCATAACCACGCAAGGGTGCTGGGCACCCGCCCGCTGGCCTCCCTGAGCCTCTGCTGCAGGGTTCAAGTGCGGCACCAGGAGTCACCTGGAGACCCAGGCTCAAGAGCGCGTCACCTGCAGGGTCAGATGCCTTCTCACACCCTGTGGCGCCATCTGGTCTACAAGAACTGTTCCAGCACGGTTATGCCATCTGAGGTTGCCAGGGAGGTAGCAGAGAAGGCAGGCCTGTTGGTGTGGCCCGTCCCCCCTCCCACACAGGACACACGTGCCCAGGAGCACGCAGCATCATGGCCTCAGTCTCGGCCACGCTGGTCCTGCTCCTCCTCAGATGCCAGTGTCAGAGCCTGGGCAGGGCAGGGTTCCCGGCAGGCTGTGGCAGCAGTGGGCCCCCTGGCTGGCTCCAGCTCTCAGAACCTTGGGGAGGGGCCCGCTGAGTAACTGAGTTCCACCTGCCCGAGGGCTGACACTCCCTTCTCCCAGGGTTCTGGCCTGGAGGGCCCCAGGGCAGATTGAACAGGCCCCACCTCGTGGAGGGCCCTCCCCCTGCTGGCCTCAGGCGCCCCCGGCAAGGCAGAGTGGCCCTGGCCTGGCCTGACCTGACCCACTGAGAGTCGGGAAGTGAGAGGCTCTCCAGGTACCCCTAGGTTCACACCTCACGGCCTCCTGAGCGCTGCTCTGGGTCTGGGGTCCCTCCTGCTCTGACGCCCACACTTGGCAGTCTGGCCGCGGTGCCAGGAAGCGCCAGCTTCCCTGTGTAAGAGCGCGACGTCCTCCTCCTGCTTCCTCGTGGGCCGTGGCCTCATGGCCACCACTGCGGCCGGCATTTCCTGAGCTCCGGCCCCCCGCAGTTTGAGGGGAGGCTGCCCTTCCTGGGAGAGCTCTGGCGGGTGGTGATGCTGGGGCCCGCGCAGCTTCCACTCCCCCGTGTGTGACCACAGCCACCCTCGCTGTCCTGCAAGCTGTGTGGGGGCCTGCTCCTCGGCGAGCCTGTGGGCTGGGGTCTCTTCCCTTTTTCTTTGTTTTTTGCCCGTTTTCCCTACCTGCGTCACCCAGTGGAAGGGGCACGAGGGGGGCCCGTGGCATCAGGGGGCGGCCATGTCGAGAGCTCCTGCTGTGGCTATTTCCGTGGGAAACAAGCGGACGCTCCAAGCCCTCTCTGGGGCAGGCTGTGCTCTGGGTCCCCCTGGCTGTGAGACCTATTCCTGGGGCCAGGCACAGGCGTCCACACTTTGTGGGTGAGAAAGTGGCACCTGCTCTCTGCCTGTGGCCCCTCCCTGCAGGCCCTCCCTGGACCACGGGGCCCCCACCTTTGCAGGTGAGGACGGATCTGCGCCAGCCTACATGCCACCCGCCACCCCATCTTTTTTGCTGTCTTCAGGATTCATGCTTTTCTCAGCCTCGTGTCAATTGCAGATTATAAGAACGTGTGCACTTTCGGTGGGGGGAGGAGTCTGAATCTTTTTTATTTTTTTAAATTTCAGAATACGGAGGTACAAACGTTTTGGTTACATATGATGCCTTTGCTCGCCCAAGCCAGGGCTGCAGGCGTGCCCGTCCCCCATGCAGTGCGCTCCTATCCATCAGGTCTGAATCTGTAAGGAAGTCAGTGAGGGACTCGTCGGTCGGTCGGGTGGAGCAGACCAAGGACTCCCAGTGCTCCCTGGTGTGCCCCAGGCTGGTTAGCGCCTCCTGACCCTCAGTGAACCTGTTTGTTACCTGTCTGTCTCAAATGCTTTTGAAGCAATGCTGACTTAGTTTTTAAAAACGAGAAAGAAACCAAAGGGAGGGGAGGCAGGGTGACCCTCGATGAGCTCCTGGATTGGGAAAAGCTCATCCAGGGCATGACAGGGACCTCTGGGGACATTGATGTGGGTGCTGATAAGCGCAGGGCCAGCAGCGACCTTCATGAGCGTCAGGGCGGAGCCAAAGATCCTTGCTCCTGGGACGCAAGCTGGTGTGTTGGGGGTGGGGCCAGCGTCAGGACGTCTGCAACTGAATCTCAAGTAGCTCAGAAGAAAGCGTGTATGTGTGTGCGTGTGCATGCATGTGTGTGCGTGCACCCACACCCCAGAAAAACAGCTGGAGTGAACGTGGCACAGGGTCATGGCCAGGGAACCCGGTGAGGGTGAATTTGCTGCAGTTTTCTTGCGACCTTTCTCTAGGTGTGGAAGGTTGGGCTGGGAGGAGCGGTTCGGCCAGTGGGGACTTGCAGCCTTTGATCTCCCTGCTGCTGACCCAGGGCCCTCTGTGGGGACCGGGTGTGACTGCAGAAACGCCTCAGGCTCACCGCAGAGCCTTCTAAAGCCGTTAAGTTCCCGGTGGGCCAGCACTTTGTGTCGTGGGGACTTCCCAGGCTTGTAGGATGCAAGCAGGAGGCCAGGGCTGCACCCGGATCAGGGCTGGGGCATCTCGTTTCCTCTCCCTGCTCACCTGTGGTCTCTGCCACAAGCAGCTGCCAGCATCCTTCACACAGCTTGTGCCCCGGAGCTGGTCCCTGCTCTCCGGGTCCTCCCCTGACACCCCACCGTCCCCTGCGTCCTGCCTCGGTGGCCTTCCCAGACTCCCGAGCTCACCAGACAGCCACCATGACATCACCGGTGTGGAACCAAGTCCCCAAATGTGTGTAAAGCCATCTGAAGACACACCCGCACCCCCACCTGCCGGCTCAGGTAGGCTGCGCCCTCCACCCCGCTCTTTCCTGAAGCTCTGAAGCACCTGGGGTGAGTGGCTGGCCCTTCTCTGTCATCTGTCGTCTGCCGCTGTCCGGGCAGCGTCCCCACCTTTCCCGTGGTCCTGACCTTGCCTGGAGGCTCGAGAGCGTCCCTGTGTGTGCGTCCCTCAGACCCTCCTCTGAGCCTTGGTCTGTCTCGTGCTCCGGAGCCCTGCGCCCTCTTTCACCTGCTCTCGGTACCTCTGAGCCGGCGCATTGCTGCGCGCCTGTGTGCCCACAGGTCCTCTGGTTTCTGTCTTTCCCCGTGTTGGCTCGCTGAGGACCATCTAGTGCATCAGACGGTCCTCGGTCCCACCCCTTCCCTCAGGGGGTACGTTTGGTCTGGCAGGCATTGGCCAGCCCAGCACTCCCACTGCTGTCCCGGCACCAAGGTTCCTGCCAGGGTCTGTGCGTGTCTTTGAGAGCGTGCTGGAATATCTTTGTAGCAGCAGTGAAACAGAATGCATGGGCCAAGAAGCAGAAGGCACCGAGCTCTAGGTTGCCTCTTGCCCCTGGTCCCAAGGTTTGGTAGAGCCAGCCCATGCCAGGGTGGGGGCAGCCAAGGAGAAGCTCCCCCAGAGTGTAGCCCGAGGGGGTGCTGAGTCACCCAGACCTGCAGGGGTGCCCATCGGCCTTCAGGAATCAACTCCTGGTAGCCGTTACAACTTTAATTTATCTGGTTCCTGGTTTTCTTGCAGTGGGTTAGCGTTAGCCTGTGGCAGAGAGGGAGTGGTCAAGGGGAGAAGTGGGCTGGGCTGGGCAGCCGCAGCTGATCTCACAGGAGGGAGCTCGTCTAGAGCTTGCGGGAGCCTATAGGGATGTCCTGGGCTCTGACCTCCCCAGGTGGTCACGGGCACCAGCAGGGCTGAGGCCACGGTTTGCTCTGCTCCCCCGGGCTCTGCTTATCCCTGGCTGTGAGCAAGTGTGAGGACCTTGAGAACACACAGCAAGACTGATTTCATACAGGTGGCGCTTATGCTTATCATAAGACTGCTTCTTAATGAGAGCTGTTACTCAGCACTGTTCATGGTAGCCCCAAAGCAGAAGCCACCCAGGGGTCCGTGGATGGATGGATGGGTAGCAAATTGTGGCATGTCCACGGAAGGGAGCATCACGCAGCCAGTAAGGGAGGCCTGGCACATGCTACATGCTACAACATGGATGGAACTTTAAGACATTATGCTCAGAGAAGCCAGACACAGAAGATCACCTGTTGTGTGATTACACGTATGTGAAATGTCCGGAACAGGCAGATCCAGAGATAACATGGGGATTGGTGGTTGCCAGGGGCTGGGGGCGGGGAGTAAGGAGTGACGCCAATGGCTGCAGGTTTCTTTATGCGGTGATGAAAAAGTTCTGGGATGAGAACAGAGGTGATAGTTGCTTAACCTCGTGAACATGCTACATGCTGTTGAATTGTTCACTTTAAAAGGGTGTCAAAATGGTGAATTCTATGTTAAGTGAATTTTATCACAATCTAAAAAAGCAAAGTGTCGGGTACTGGGCCTGGGCTGGGCTGGGCTGGGCTGGGCTGGGCCCTGTGGGCTCTGCCGGGATTCCAGACAGGAGCTGGGATTGGCGGGTGGACGGGGCCCGCTGGCCAGGTGCCACCCCAGCGGAGCAGACACAAGGACAGACGGGCCTGCTGGGGCCGCGCGAGGGGCCTGGCACCACTGCTGCCTGTTAGGCCCCGCCTGGCGCTGGCGCTGTCTCCTGGCCCAGCCTGGGTCCTGTCCGCTACACACAGACCTTGGCGCAGGTGCCAGCTCCTGGGCCATAGCTGTTCAGGTCGCAGCCGGTCGTGCGCAGTGAGGGCGGTGGTGACCGTCCCATGTTGTCCTGTAGCCACACAAGACACAATCGGCCTCTGTCAACTGAACGTCCCCTTGAGTTTCACAGGCCAGGACGGGCCAGGCTGGAGTGCAGGGAGGCGACCTGCACGCCCCACGGGCCTGGTGGAAGGGCAGTGTGTGTGGACGTGTGTGAAGGTTGTGAGTGCATGCTAGTGTGTGCGTGCAGTTTGCCCGCGTGTCCGGTGTGTGCATATATGTGTGCGTGTGGGTACATGCAGGTGCATATTCTGTGTGTGGCAGCCGCCTGGTGTTCTGCACCCAGGGGCCCTGCCTTTCCCCCAGGGTTGGGGCCGCTGCTGCATGGGCTGGTTTCACTCTGAGGCAGAGGTCGAGGTTACTAATAGCACCAGGAATCCTTCAAACTTAGGACTGATGGTGGTGAAGCCCGAGGTGACTCACCAGGGCTGACCCACGACGGCTGACCTGGCTGCTTGACTTACGAGGAATCTGGGGGAGGGTGTGGCCTTGTTGTCAGGGAACCTGTGTGTTTTGTGGACTTCTGTCCAAATGAAACCCATAGCCTGTGACACCCACATGTGCCCCCTGGGCCTCACCCCTTCCCCACTGCCAAAGTGGGCAGGCTAACCCCAGCCCCAAGACACCCTGAGCCAGCAGCGCTCCCTGGGGTCCTGTCCCGCCCCGAGTAGCTCAGAGCTTGTTGACTCATCACCCCGAGCGATGGGGACTTCCTCCCACCACTCCTGCTCTCCCACCCCGGTGCCCTGAGGTGTGGTTGCCCTCTCTGGGTGGGCCGGCTCTCGGTGCTGGTTTATCTTGGCTCACTCACTGTCCTGGCACCGCTGCGTCTTATCTTGCATTTGAACTGGGTTTTTCGGGTTTAGGATCCACGGCCTGGATTCCCAGTGGGCTAGTGGTATCGGACAGGAAGCCGGCAGCCGCCTCCTTCCCCCGCAGGCAGGCCCGGAAAGGTCTGACCACCTCCTGTGAGGGAGGGTGGAGAGGGCCCAGAACCCCAGAGTCCCGGCGCTGCCGCTCACGCACAATGGCGCACACTCGCCCCAGAGCATGGTGCCCACAGGCTCCAAAGCCCTTCACCACCCACCTTCAGGACCCCGAAAGAACACAGGGAGCAGGGACGAGGCTGCTTCTTGCTGGTCCAGCAGAGTGCCACCCTGATCTTGAGGTCTTGGGAGCCTGTGCTGGGCCCAGGGTCTGGTGTGGGTGGCTGACCGTCCCTCCGGGGGTTAAGTGCTGGTGGCTGCACACGCTCACTCCACACGCGTGTGGCCCTCTGCAACTGTGTGTAACATGCAGAAAACCACCATGTAGGCTCATTTTGCACAGCCTCTGGCTTGAAGCTCAGGGCATGCGCTAATCTGCGCAGCCATGCCCGGGTGTCCCGTGGGCAACTGCGCAGCGTGGGGCTGGGGGGCTCGGCTGGACAGACACCGGGGTGCACATCTGGGTGCCGAGGCAGCCCAGGTGGTGGCAGCCACCACCCCTGTGGGGTGTCTGACACTGTCCCCTGGCCGTAATCCCTTGTGAAGGGCACATCGTCTTCGGCATGAGCGGTTCCTTTTGCGTAGGATTTGCTGTTTGATGATTTTCTTCCAAATGTTCTTCTGGGAGCGGCTGCTTAGAGCCTTGTAGGGGAATATGTGTTTTGCGTCGGATCCTAACGTGAACTTAGAATTCAGAGCCTAAGGCTATGACGAGCACTGTGGCATCCGCCGTGGGGAGATTCCCAGCAGGGCGTGGGCCATTTGCGTGAACACATCATGGCTGCCTGCCGTACCTCTCATCGACGGACTTGTGGGCCCCTGTGCGAGGGGCAGGTCGGCGCCCTCGTGACGGCTGCGTATGACATGCATACACTCCGGACGTGTGGATACGCCATGGGCGAGGATGGTGTCGGCAAGGCCGAGAGCTCGAGCAGGTTCCCTGCGCAGGCCAGACCTCATGCCCGCTGTGGTCACCTGCTGCCCCTTGACCCTGGTTGAAGCTGAGTTCCGGATGTCCTCGGAGCCTGACAGCTGGGAGCTGGATCCAAGACCCTGACCCACAGAGCACAAACCACCCCAGAACGACTCCCTGGGCAGCTCCTGAGTGCAGCTGCAGTGGCGTCATCCTGGGGGTTCACAGAATGCCAGAAAGCGCAAAGCCAAGCCCGCCCTGGCCTGCCTCTCTCACGGCCTTGCTGCAGTGTGGTCTCACGCCGCGTGTTCTCCTTTCTGAGCTCGGGCAGGTCTGACAGCTCAAGGCTTCCCTGGGTGTGCACCGGTCTCCGGACTCACGGGACAGGGTCCTGCTGGGCGGTGGCCTCCCAGCACACGGACGGGGAGCTGCAGGGCTGAGTGGCGACGTGCACGTGCTGGCGGAGAGCCGAGGGTCCCTCCCCGTGGGGTCTGTGCCGCCAGCCTCGTGCCTGTCCCCTGCTGCCTGGTGATCCCACTCAAGTTTGGCCCTGGCTTCCTCTCCACCAAGGACAGGGATCGGGGACAGAGCTTCATGCCCAATTCTGTCCCCGTCATCCTCGGCCCCTTCCCTGCGTGCCTGAGCCCCTGGTCAGGCGGGTTCTGGGTGGGATGTCAGCGTGTGGTTTACTGCTGACCACGTGAGGTCTCAGCGCCATCCCAACAGGAGAGGCTCCGGCAGCAGCGGTCCCCTCCCTGTGGCGTGGTTCCTGGAGGGCCATCGCTGCATCCCATCCCACCTGGCGGTACCAGGCCACACGGCAGTGGTTGGAGCTGGTTGGAAATAATCCCCAGGCAGGGGGACAGAGCACGGGGCAGTGGATCTGGGTTGGCATATCCGTGGAGGTGCTGGATGTGCTGTGGCGCTTAATAGGTGTTTTGTGCCTGGCAAGGCCACGGCCTGGGAGTCTGCCCTGCTGCTGTGTCTCCCGCCTTCCCTCCCTCCAGGCTCATAGGCCAGCGTGGTCCCTGCGAGTGCATCGCATGGCAGAGGGCGACAGCGGCGGCGGCTGGAGAGTGAAGGGAGACTCACGCTCACACCCCTGTCCACGGCACACTTACGCGCACTTAACTCACAGACGGACACACGATCACTCACACTCTCGTGCACCTTCAAACCCACACTTACACGCACTGGGTCACACTGTTGCCCCCAGGGGACCGTCCCACCACGTTCTCCTTCAGAAATGAGCAGGAGGGGAGTCCTGCTCCAGGCAGCACCTGGAGGACACGGGTTGCCAGAAAGTGCCCCGCCCTCGAGGCAGAGACGGTCCCTCCTGTGCCGTGTGCACAGCACGTGGTCAGTGCTTGGCCCTGAAAACAGCCGCTCAGCAAGTCTTTGCTGCTCAAAGGAGCGTGGCCCACACCACCCAGTTCCTCCCTCCCTCTTCAGACAAGGGATGGAGCCATGTGCTCCAGAGGCAGCTCCCTCGTGGCAACAGCAAGGGGCAGGTGGGCAGGTGGCCCGGAGGGTCCTGGGGCAGGTGCCATTATTCACTTCTTGTTCCAAGTGGTGCCAATTTGGGGGTGGCTTGATGTCCAGGCTGGGTCTGCTGCGCCTCTGCAGGTGGGTTTCTGATGCGGCTCACTTGGCACCTCCGTGACGTGGTCACACTTGCTGGTCTTGGTGGCCATTCCTCAGATGGAGTCAGCTGTGCGGGAGCTTTGGGAGAGGAAGGCGGGAAACGCCAGGCCGGAAAGGAAGTACAGGCAAGCCCCTCAGCCCCTCCAGGTCCCGCTGACAGGGAGGCCAGGTCCCTGCAGGGAGATTGGGGTGGGAGCGGCTCTGCCTGACATTGGGTTATCCCAGACACCCACGCCCCCAAGCGGGCCCACATGTGGGTGACCCTGAGCTGGTCTTGTTGACATCCAGGCTGGAAATGGCCTCCGATTGGTGCCACGGTTCTGATTTCTTAATCCCCTTTTTGCAAATGGGCCAAGGAGACATCAGTGTCCCTGAAGCGTTGCCGCTCGGGGACAACGTGCAGGAAGCGAGCACTGTGCCGAGTGCACCGCGCGTCTCTGGGACTCTCGGGCAGCTACTGGGGAGCCAGCCTGGCGCAGCAGGCCACCCTGGCTCGCCCATCCCCGGGCTGTGGCATGGGTCCAGGTCCTCTTTCTTCCCACGAACCTGGGTGCCGAGGCCCCTCGGGTCAGGGCGCGTCACAGCCTGTCCCCAGGCAGTGTCCCTAGGGGAGGTTTGTCCACCCTGCTTGGGGCCCTCGGGACCACAGGCCTGGGCTCCACGTAGGTAGGTCAGGAGTCATGGCGTCTGTGAAGTCGGGTGTTCACACTCACTGGCTTGCACCCGGAGTGATGAGTGCACACGGGGGCTCTTCCTGTCTCTCGCTTTTGTCCTGAACGTCCACTCCGGTGCACACACTTGAGGTCCCTCCCAAACATGCCAAGCATCCCATGCATTTCCCATCCTGAGTCCTTTGTCGTTGGAGAATTCTGTTTCTCTTGGTATCCCCTCCCCTGCCCCTCGCATCTGGCCCTGGCACCTCCAGGCCCCTCTGCCCACAGTCATGGCTTTCCCAGGCAGCAGATGGTTCTTTGCTGGGCATGAACCTCCAGCAGCCCCACGACTGCACGGCCCTGGCATGTCCTGCCTGTCGGCCTTCAGCCCCGGGCTGGGGTGGTCGGTGGTCTGGGACACTGACCCTTCCCTCTCCTACTGTTCTGCCCTCCCAGGAGACGTGCTCTTCCAGATGGCTGAAGTCCACAGGCAGATCCAAAACCAGCTGGAAGAAATGGTGAGTCCTGCCTCTTTGGGTGGCACCTGGTCGGGGGGCAGGTATGGGTTGGGCAGGTGCTGCTGGCGTCAGTGGAAGAGCTGGCTGCGTGCTGTGGCCATGTGTCCATTTGGGGACGTTTCATGTTGTGCAGCCATACTCAAGGTGGGGAGGGACCCTGGGCTGAGGGGCACAGGAGGACCCAGGAGAAAGGGCTCGGGCCAGACCAGGGTCTCGGGAGCCACAGGCCCCAGCAGCAGGGACACAGCAGATGCGGGCTCGGGGAGAGTCCTGGTCACAGCCCCAGCCGGAAGCCGCTCCCATGGCTTGATGGGGCCGGAAAGTCAGATTTCCTCTGGATTTTCCCGACTGTAAACATAGGCAAACCAGAAACTATCCCTGAACCAGTGTCCCCAGACCAAAGCACGCTTTTTGTCCACCAGTTTGCAGCATCCAGTCTAAAGCTGGGGGTGGGTGGGAGGCAGGAGGTTGCTGGGTCCCCCCAGTTTCTGTTCAGGCCAGCGGCTCCTGTCACTCGTCTGGATGATCGGGGGCTGTCTCTGTTCCCTGTGTGAGAAACAGAGCCCGTGTGGCATTGAGGGCTGGGTCGTTTGATGTTCCCGACTGCGTTTGGCGGCTGTTCCCTCGGCCTCCCAGCCGCGTGGGCTCCTCGGTCAGGCGGCTCCCTGGCACGTCAGGGCACATGGGGACTGTCCACGCCCCCACCCTGTCTCCTGCCCGGGCCGTGTGCGGGAGCTGACTGCTGATTTGCTTTCTCCCCACACCCAGCTGAAATCTTTTCACAACGAACTGCTCACGCAGCTGGAGCAGAAGGTGGAGCTGGACTCCAGGTACCTGAGCGTAAGTACACCTGGCCTGGCCTGCTGGGCCTCTGCCCGGTTCCCCGCTCTGCCTTTAAGTCCTTCCTTTAGTGCCCGTGTGAGGCCAAGTGCCCCAGCTGCAGCCCGTGGGGAAGCCCGTTGATCCCGACAACCCAGGTGCCGAGTTCCGGCCACCGCCGCATGGCCACTGTAGTAAAGCTGATGCCGCGTGGGCTCCTCTGACCTCTGTAGTTCAGTGCAGTTCTCCCAGCCCCGTGGCCACTCCCACCTGCAGCAAGAAACCACGGGGTCCCGTTGGCATTTAGTGCGCCAGTCCGCGAGAGCTGTCTCTGGCTCTTGAGGTGGAGGGAGGCTGAGTCCTGGCTGCCTTTCCTGAATCTGGTTTTCCTTCCTGGGGAGCAGAGAGCTGTCGTGGGGCCAGCAGAGGCCTCAGGGCAGTCCCTCCACCCCAGTCCCCCCACATGGACTGGCAGCTGAGCCTTTGCCCCACATCCTGCGGGGCCGGGCCCTGGCGGCTGCAGAGAGCCAGGAAGGGGTCGGGGCTGGTGAGTGGGGCTGGGCTGCAACAGGCTCATGGGCCGGTGTTTGCGTTTTTGTTGGAATCTCAGGCCGCACTGAAGAAATACCAGACGGAGCAAAGGAGCAAAGGCGACGCCTTGGACAAGTGTCAGGCTGAGCTGAAGAAACTCCGCAAGAAGAGCCAGGGGAGCAAGAACCCGCAGAAGTACTCGGACAAGGAGCTGCAGGTGAGGCCCGCGCACGCGGGGACGGTGTGGCCTTGCAGCCCCCGAGGCGACTCTCCCACTGTGTTGGGACTTCCTGCCCCCTTCCTTAGCAAGCGGGGGAAGGTGCCCCCCGTTTGCCTGCAGCACTCTGCCATGGGGAGGACACCAGCCCCCAGGTGTGACTGGGCAGAGGCAGCCTCTGCTTTCCCGGTAGGTTCCAGAGCAGCAAGCACCCAGCGTCCCAGAGCAGGCCCTGCAGCCCCTGCCCTGCTCACAGCAGCTGCCTCCCAGGGGTGCTGGAAGGTTCTCTGCCAAAGGAGCAGGAACCCAGATGAAATCCTACCACCCTGGTCCCTCTGGGCTCCTGCCCAGGAGTCAGACACAGACGGTCACTCTAGTGCACTTGTGGTGGCCCACGGGGCTGGCTGGGCATCTCAGCAGCCACTGTGCCCCACAGGTGGCATCGGCGGCTCCAGAGAAGGGCCAGCTGTGCTGGCGTTCCTGCTCTGTGCTGACCAGGCTGGGACGTAGGACAGTGTGGCCCACACAGGCACGGCCCGACGCAGGGTGTGCACCAGAACCCGGGCCAGTCACCTGAGGTCAATGGGACACCCGGTTGTGTGTAACTCAGGTGGAAGCTTCTGGCGAGTGCCCTGGGCAGGCGTGGCTGGGGCTCTGAGTCCAGCCCTGGCCTCTGAGGCCACACCCTTCCTAAGGCGTGCCAAGCCTGGCAAGCCCCACACAGCCCTGCCGTGTGAACACGTGTTTGCGTGTGTACCCAGAATTCCTCTGCAGAGTCTGTGTGCCTCGCCCACGTCAGGCACGTTTTCCGCCGTCTTTGTCTAGACCCTTTTTGTGACCAGCTAGGACTGGTCCTGGCCTGTCTCACCTCTGTGAGTTGCCACCTGGAAGACTCGTACAGCAACGTACAGCACGCTGAGTTTTCTTTTCCTCTGACCCACAGTGTGTTTTTTGTTTTGCTCTCTGAATGCCAAGCAGACGTGCCGACGCTGGGGCAGTAGCCTCCTCGGCACAGGTGTGGGCACTGTAGGTGCGACTGTGGTCAGCCCTGAGCACATGGGCCAGGTGTGACAGAGCTTCTCAGAGGGAACCTTCTGGGGGCTGACTTGGTGGCCCAGGGATGGGGACACGAAAGCTGGCCCACCTAGGGACTCAGCTGGGGTGGCCGGGGGCCTGCGCCCTTCCCCTGGAGGTGCTGTGGATTCTTTGGTAACGGCCTTACTGAGGTGCAGTTCGCACGGCCACAGTTCACTGTTTAAAGGTTCCAGTCCGTGATGTGGAGCACACCCAGTCGATTTCAGAGCCCCAGTGCCATCTGCCCCGCCCCACCCCGAAATCACCAGCCTGCTTTCTGTCTGAGTCACCTTGCTCTGACCATCCATGGGACCGCACACTACAGCATGTAGCTTGCGTGCTGGCGTCTTGCATAGAGTGCAGCGTGTCAGGGTCACCGTGATAGCATGTCAGTGTGTCACTCCCTTTCCTTGTCAGCATCGGTGCTTCCTTTTCCTGGCTCAGTGACATTCCATCATTTGCGTATGTGAGGCTCTGTCCTGCCCAGGCTGCCGTCCCCTCCTTGGCACAGCTGGCCCTGCCCTGTCCAGGCTCGCTGGAAGCCACTGGGGGAGTGTACTGCTGAAGACCAGAGGTCGTAGCCAGGTGCTGACCAGGTGTCCTGAGGCTCGGGAAAGGCCCAGGCTGAGCAGGACTGGCTGTGGGCCCACAGCGTCCCTCCTCCCCTCCCACACAGCCCAGAGCCACACAAGCCGCCCGCCCTCATCCCCCAGCTGCGCCCGCCCTCTGGTTTCTGGCCGCCTGCCCCCTTCCAAGCCTCTGCTCAGCAGAGCCCTGACGGTGCTCCTGTCCGCTGCTGCCCTTGCCACTCTGCCCTAAGCGCGGGCGCCTGCAGAGCCCCATGGGTGGGGCTTGCTCCTGGGCCGTGTGCTGTGCCCTGACTCCTCGGACCCGTCCCATTCAGGGAACGGGGAAGGGCCACTCCTTGCAGACACCACCTGCTTGTTTGCCGTGTGTTCCCAGCCCTGCAGGGACCTGGTCGTGGGCCCTGTCCTTTCCATGGGGCTATCTCCAGTGCCTCAGTGGAGCTGGTTGACTGGCCTGAGGGTCAGCTCACTCGAAGCCACCTCGGGCTGAGTGTGGAGGTGACTTGGGGCTCCTGGTCCGGCTTCACCTCCTGGGCTTCGTGGTGTGGGGAGGCAGGGGTGGCAGCCCAGGCTGTGGGTGAGGGTCCCACAGGCGGCAGCAGCAGATGTTTCACAGCAGAGCTAGAGCAGCCAGGGCGGGGGCCGTCCGGGGGCCTGCAGGTGCTCTCCCACAACAAGCTTGGGTGACCCCAGGTTTGGGAATCAACTGAGGCAGGAGTGGATGTGCCAGCTGTGGTCATCCTCACAAAGCCCCTGCCTTGACCCTGGGAGGCCGGACTTTCTCCCATCCAAGTACTAAGCAGGCCCGACCCTGCTTAGCTTCCGAGATCAGACTAGATCAGGCGCGTTCAGGGTGGTTTGGCCATAGACAGGCCAGGCTTTCTGAGCTGGGCGGAGGATGAGGGTGTCGTGTCCTGATGCGTCAGAGCTGAAAGCCTCAGGGAGTCGGGCATGATTGTGGCATTTCGGTCACAGCACCTGCCTGGCCGTGATTTGCTGAGGCAAACAGCCTCCCCACACCATGGGTGGGCCTGGGAAGAGGACGGCAAGGGTGGCAATACAGGTGGCCCAGAGCGTGTGCCGTGGGGGTCCGTGGGGGTGGCTGGGAGAGTGGGTGTGAATTGAGTTCAGGCTGCCGTGGGGGCCTCACTCGGTGTGGATGCGCGTGGCCCAGTGGCCTCTCTGGAGAAGCCCCTGCCTGCCTGGCTGCAATGACACTCGGTGAGGCGGCCTCCCGCACTCTCTCCTTGGAGATGTCCTCTGCCGACCCTTCTTCCCGAGTCCAAGCGTCAGCCGTCCTCCTTAGCATGGCCATGCAGCCCCCGTGGGGCTGGGTCCCTGCACCTGCCGGGTATCACCCTACTGGCCACCCCGGGCTCTTGCCGAGCTGCCTACTGGCTCCAGGACTTGGGGCAACTCCTCATTCACTGCGTGGCCTGCAGATGGTGCCACCCAGGCACAGCCCTGAGGCCCTGGGAGTCGGATTTAGGCTCCAGTTCTGTCCCTCATGGATCATGTGTCCATGGCAAGCTCTGGAGCCTCTCTGAGCCTCGGTTTCCCTGGTCGTGAGGTGGACTACTCCTGCCCGCTTCCCTTCTCTTAATAGTGACTGGGGGGGCCAAGCTGGCATCCACCCCTTCCCCTGTGCCCTGCCTGGGTGCCTCTCCTGGGCCACACCTTCCCTGGCTACCTGGGATGCACTGCTTTGACCCTTAACCACCCAAGGGTTTTATTTTTGTGGTTTTTTCCAGATAACTGAGTTCTTCTGGGAAGTGCTGGGGCCTGTAATTCTGTGGCGTCCCACTCAGTTCTGAGCACAGGCTGGTCACAGTGGATAGCTAGGAAGTGCTCAGTTTCAGAATTTTCGTTTTTTTGTTTAGAGACAGAATCTCATTTTGTCACCTGGGCTGGAGTGCAGTGGCATCATCACAGCTCACTGCAACCTCGAATTCCTGGGTTCAAACCATCCTCCCACCTCGCCCCCCGCCAGAGTGCTGGGATGACAGGCGCGAGCCACTGCGCCGTGTGTGTCAGGACGTTTCTTGAGGGTGCGCAGCAGCAGGGGCTGCTTCCCGGTGTGTTTTGCTCACTTCCCCAGTGGCGTGGAAGTCCGAGTTCCTCACCGCATGTCGGGGTCTGAGGGGAGGAGCACGTGGTGTATAGCTGCCCTGGGTCCCTCTGGCTGGCGTGGGAGGCACGCTGGCTGCTGTCTTGGGGTGGGCGTGCCCGACCTCCCCTGGCATCCTGGCTGGGACGCCCTGCCCACCCCATCTGCCCCCTGGGGCTGTCCTACTGGTGCTCAGGTCTGACTTTCACTGCAGGGTGTGGCCACAGGGGGCTGGGCAGGGCAGGGTCAGGGGCCTTTCATTGCTGGCCACTCTGTCCACTTCTGAAGGAGAGGAACACCTGGGCAGGTAAACTGAGTTGATGGGCTCCGCCCCTTCATGCTAGCCCTGCCCCTCTGTGAGGCTCCACCCCTTGGTGCTGGCCCCACCTTCCGTGCAGGTGGCCTCACTTGGACCTGGGGCCTAGGACATCAGTGAGGTCCTGGTGTTCGAGGGGAAACGGCCTATTTGAACCCCATCCCCCCCCGCCATGAGGAAGTGGAGGGCTGTCGCCCGTGTGGGGTGCCTGGGTGTCGGCAGCAACTGTCACGATGCCGGCTTGAACTGGGGTGCTCCAGCCACTAGCCCTGCCTGCTTCCAGCTCTTAGAGCCAGTGACTCCCACACATGCCCCTGGTGCCACAGGAGACCCGAGTTGTCCCCATCCCTGAAGAAGCTGGGAGAGACAGACGTGCCCACACACCGTTGGGGTGGGGGTGGGAGTCTGGCCTGTGTGGCTCCGAGGCTGCTCCCTCAAATGACCAGGAGGGCGGTGCCTGCGCTACTGGAACTGGGAGGGACCCCATGCCGTGGGGTCCCGCAGCCCATGTCAGGCCAGGGTGCAGGTAGACGCAGAGGCCATGATGCAGTCCCCGTCTGTCCTGCCTATGGTGGCCTTTCCCTGCCCCCTTAGAGACTCTCATGCCTCCGGAGTCTTTCCAGCTCTGCTGGCCCCACCCAGCAAGCCAAGCTGAGCTGGGCCGGCCAGCAGTGTGGCTCAGTGGGCAGTGGGTACGGTGCAGCTGGTTAGGGAGCTCTCTAGTCTGGGGGTCCCGCATCCCACGGCCAGCACAGCGACCCCACCTTGGCACTGCCCCAAAGCTGGTGCCCTCATGCCAGCTGCTCTCGGAGGAGAACAGGGTGGTCTGCACCTGGCCGCTGGAATCCCCTAACTCTGGTCTTCCCAGGTTCTACAGCTAGATGTGCAGCTGCCGGTGTGGGCTCCCCCGGCAACCGAGGGGTCAGTGGTCTTGAACTGATTGCTGGGATCCCCATGAGCTGCATGTGTGCAGAGCATCCCCGTATCCCAGGAATGGGGACTCACTGGGGGAGTCACGTGGCTGTGAGCATCGTCGGGGGACACAGGCCCCTAGAGCTTGTGGGGGCCAGGCCCATGCCCCAGGGATGCCAGCCTGGCAGAGGCTTCATGCATGCCACCTCTATGCCACGCTCAGCCATGCAATGGTGGCCAGACCTGAGCTGAGGACAGCCATGCCCAGAGGGCACGCACTGCCCACGGCTGTGGCAGAGGGCAGAGGTGGGCTGCTTGGAGGGGTCAGCCAGACCCTGTCCTAGAGAGCACGTCGTCCCTCTTGTCAGCCTGCAGTGGCGTCCCGTGAGCAGGGCTGGGCCGAGGAGCCTGCCAACCTCAGATATTGCTTGTAATTGAGACTGTGTTTTGGGATTTCCACAAAAAGAATTAATTTTAATTATAGGTCAGGGAATAGGAGCTTAGAAGCATTTGGGGCGCTAACTAGGCCGAGAGAGCTTTTATATAGAAGTTGGGAAGGCGTGGGGAGCTGTCCTGACAGCCCGAGGGCCATGGGCTGGCTGTGCCCTTCAGTCCCCAGACGTTGGGTCATCTCTGTGTTTGCCGAGCCAGGCCGTGACCGCGGAGGGGCAGAGGGTACAGGCAGAGGATATGCCGTGGGTTCGGGGGTGTGGGTGACAGGCTCGGTCCAGTTCTCCCTTAGGAACAGAGGGTGTCTCAGGGGCTCTCGGAGACCCAGGGAGCAAAAGCTGGGCCTGGTCTCAAGGCAGAGCCCAGCCTGTGCCCACCTTGGGGACAGGGGGAGAATGGCCAGGGCAGGGGACATCCACATGCCCCACCTTGCAGGCGAAGTCCATGGTGGAAGGGGAGGGTGGTTCACCCCTCCCTGGGTTGGGCCATGAGACTGAGATCACATGGAGGAGTAGGAGCCCCTGCCCACCAATGCCAAGTGCAGCCAGCTCCTGAGAGGTGGGAGGCTTGGGGTGTCCTCCAGGCCTAAGGCCTTGCTGGCCCCTGTCCCCGTGGGGACCTTCTGGTGGGAGAGTGTCAGCTTGGGTGGGGAGTGGCCAGCCGTGCGCCTCTGCTCCTGGATCCCCACTGTGTGGCGTGGCTTCAGCCCCTAGGATGGGTCTTGCCATGTCCACAGTGGCTCCTTTGCTGGGTGCCCTGCGGCCACCCGTGCCTTTCCATATGTCTGTTTCTCGCCTGGCAACCCCATCTCTTTGGCCCGGTGGTCTTAGCCGAGCTGTGTGTCCCCCCGTCCCCCAGAGACATAGGTGCAGCAAGGTTCTCAGGCCAGTCTCCAGGGCCTCTGAGCCAGGGGTTTGGCTGGTGTGGTGGGTGCCAGGCATGTCTGTACGGCCCCTACGCCTTGGGCCGTGTCTGCGTGTCCAGCCCTCAGAAGCCGTGCTGGCAGGAGCCTGGTTGGGGTCTGCGCGCATTTCCTCCTGTGCACCTTCCAGGCTGGGGTGAGGAGTTCTCCAGGTTTTACTTTGGTTCTAATACCCCTCACCTGGCTCTTGTTGGAAAAAAAGACAGCCCAGAGGAGGCCCTGGGCAAGTGCAGGGTCTCCCCAAGTGGATGCTCCCAGCCATGCCATCCCCTGCACTGTGCCCTGGATGTCGGGGTGTTGGGGTCTGGGGAAGCCACTGTCGTTGCTAAGCCTGTGTGGGCTCTGGTGCTGGGGGAGGGGTGGCCCCAGAGGCCCACGTGAGAGCGAGGGAACAGGTGCTGCAGAAGGGCAGTCTGGCAGGGGCGAGGGGCATCCAGGGCCCTGCGCAGGTCACTAGGGCGTGGGCTCACCTGCTGCCCCAGAGGGCGAAGGCCCCGGACAGCCCTGCAGGACCAGCTTGGGACCTTGGCAACCTGGCCTGGAGCCATGGGCCTGTGCAGGCTCCTGCTGGGGAGGGCACTGCCTGGCCTGTCTCCCGCCCCCCGGGGCTCTTCTGGACTGGGGCTGCCAGTGTGCGTAGGGCTGCAGGGAGAGCCGGGCTTTCTGCCCGTCACCTGTCCTCCCTTCAAGACGATGTGGGGCAGGAGGCAGGTGCAGCCCTTGCTGGCTGTTGTGGGAGAGGAGGGACAGCAGTGTCTGGGGGTGGGGTTCCTCCGGAAGATCGCAGGGGCTCCGGAGCAACCCCACGCAGGCCCCTGGGGCTCTGCCCCCTGCGGTGCAGAGGACTGGTCGGAGGCTTTGGCGCCGTCAGCAGTCCCCCTTACTCCCGCTGCCCCCGCCGCTGCATGTGCAGGTTCCAGGCCTGCGCACCCGGATCGGGGTCTGAGAAAGGGAGAGATGCTTTCTATTTAAAGGGGTGTGTAATTAACAAGGCAAAGACAGAATAACCGTAGTTTAGAACTTTAGATCTTCAAAAAAGACAATAGCAGAGGCCGTTGCCGTTCACGGCATGGGTGTGACACTGCAGGGCGGTTAAGCCTGCTCTCGTTTCGGCAGAGCTCCAGTGCTGCGGGTGGTCTGTGCGTGCTGTGTGGCAGCCACGCGGGCCTTGTCTTCTCTGGAGTAAGATGGGCTAGAGGTCCTCACTGGCACAAACGGAAGTGTGAAGGCCGGAGGTCACAGCGCTCTCTCAGGGCCTCTGCATGCAGAGACGGCGTCGGGACACAGGACGCCCCTGGGGGAGAGAGGCGGGGATGGGCACTCTGCTGCCCTGAGCCTCGGGGCTGGGCCACTCAGACATGTTAGTCCCCACCTGGCTCCCCACCCTGCTCTTTGGGACACCTTGGTCTGTGGGCCGCCAGCCTTTGTCAGCGTGTCCAGCCCGCGGTGTGTGCAAAGTGCCCACATGGTCTCCTGTGCCCACTTGGCCTGGCCGGCACCGTCCATCCTGAATGCCAGCAGGTGCGGGTGCTGGGCAGGCGGTGGGGCCCTGGGGACTTCTTGTTCATGGATCCCCCAACCCGCCAATCTGTAGAAAGCTCTGGAACTGGGGGCCTTCGGGGCTCGTGGATCCCTGATCCTGCCAAAGAGGCACTCGCTCTTCCCGAGGGTGTTCCTGTGGCACATTCCTCATGCAGTGGGGTGCCGGCCCATGGGCAGGGTGGCACCACTGCCCTCTGCCCAGTCCAGCCTGAGCCTTGCTCTGAGCACTGGTGTTCAGGGTGAGATTTAAAGGCCCTCTGGTCTGCCACGCGCTGACCGCCAGCTGGCCATCCTGCTCCGAGCCTGGGCGCTGGGTCCGACAGGCCGGGGAGGCCTGGCCAGCGGGTGGCCTGTGACCTGTCTTGCCTGTGACCCTACATGGATCCGGAGCTGTGTCCTTGGAGGTAATTGTTACCCCTGGTGACCGCTGAAGGCCAGGAATCACATTCTCATTCACGCGGTGCAGGGGACCTAAAGGGGCAACGCGCCATTTCTGAGAAATGTGGGAAAGCCACAGCAGCCGTATCGGATGAGGGAACCGGAGCAGCTTCGGTTTGTTCTAGAATGCCCCTCCCCCACCCTGAGTCACCAGCGAGCTTTGGGGAGCAGCAGAGATGTGTTCTGATCACTTTTGTCTTCTCGGATCACAGGGCTGTTCAGCCAGAGTGACTAAGTGGGAGCCGCTTTGTGGGTCTGAAATGCTTTCAGCTGGGTGTTTCTATAGTGCGGTCGCCATGGCACCCAGCTAAGCAAGGAGCAGGGCGGGGACAGGAGCAGCCTGGCCGCCCGCAGGGACGGGCTCAGCGCCAGTTCACACGGTCTGGTGTTGGGTCGGTGGTGTAGACCGAGGCTATGGGATGTCCTCTGGCCCTGTCCAGCTGTAGGTCAGAGTAGCTGGAGCCCCGTGGGGCGGCCGCGACCGCTTCTCCCCTTGCTGACCCCCACCGGGCGCCTCATGGGGTGAAGCTCCTCACTCGGCCCTGGTTTCCAGGATCCGCCCAGGAAAGTTGTAGCCTTGCTCCGCCAGGAGTTGGTGTCAGCTGGTGTTCCTGGACAGGGGCAGCCATGCGTCACTAGCGACTTGGCCCGCCAGGGCTGAGTGCTCGTGTTCGGGTCAACGCAGCTGGACTGTAGGGACCAGGGATGGATCCTGGTTCTCCTGGCCCCTTGGTGCTGGAGCCTCACCCCTGCCTCTCTCCCCGGCCTGGGGGACCGTTGAGCAAAGGCTGGGTCTCTGCCGGAGCGCTATGCAGACGGGCTGCCCTGTCTCCCTCTTCCTCCCCGGGTGCCCGCTTGTAACCTGTGCCACTCCCAGCCATTCACAGGCTTGTTTGAGCAGGTGGAAATATTAAAAATAAAACACCACTCCCTGCCCGCATCGAGGCTGCCAGGCCCACTAAGGAGGCCAGGGCCCTGCCAGGCACCGCACCCCAGGGAGCAGCGCGTCTGTGCACGGATCCGCAGCCTGGAAACCCAGAAACCATCCATAGGGTGGGCAGCCGGCCGGCTCCTGGGCCAGGGTGGTGCTGTTCTCGCAGTGGGGAGACCCGGGGGGCCCTGCAGCCTGGTTCACGCTGCTTTCCTGGGGTGACCTTTGCCTCCTGAGTGTTACCTGCTCCTGCCTCGGGGGGCCCCTGGGCCACTTTCCTCAGGGTCTGCCCAGCGTCTCTGGCTAGAGGGCATGTCTCCTGCTGCGCTCTGGGCTCCGCACGGTCTTCCACCAGGCCCGGCCACCCTAGAAAAGTCCCCAGGGGAGGGCCCAGTGAGTGGCGAATTTCCTGGTCCCTTCCCTCAGGAACCTTGCACACTCCTCCTCGGCTGCCCTGGTTAGGGGGTTCCTGGCTTCAAGCTGAAGCCTAGAGGCTGCACCACCAGGGTCCCCAATACTGTCCTGGATGGGGTGGGTAAGACAGTGAGCAGGACCCCCAGGTGGCCTCAGCCTGGTGCTGGGCATAAACCCTGGACGAGGGGGACAGGGGCATGGGGTTCGTCTCTCGCCCCCTCTCTCTGCACAAGCCCCAGGTGTGAGAGCCCTGCCCCACCTGGGCCTTTTACCCTAAACGTTGGGAGAGGAGCCTGGCACCCAAGCTGAGGCTGGAGCACAGAGGGCCCAGTGCCCAGGAGCACCCCCGCCCAGCCATGCCCCCCATGCCTCTACCGGCTCTGGGGCCCAGACCTGGCTGGCTCACCGCCCCACTTCCTGGAGTGCATGGGAGGTTCCCGGAGCAGGAGGCCCTGGTAGGCGCACGTTGTGTAACCAGAGGAAAAGTACTTGGTGCTGGAGTGGAGGCGGGGGAGGAGGAGGAGGGGGAGGGGGAGGGGGAGGAGGGGGAGGCGGCAGAGCTCTCTGAAGAGTAGCTCGAGCCCCCCTCCGGCGGGGGGGTGCTGCCTGGGGGGCCTCTCACCTGTGTTGCTGCTTCTCCCCAAGTGCAGTGCGGGCCGTTCGGGCAGACCCTGTGGGGCACTGGAGAGGCCCAGGCCTGTTTCCTGAGGCTGTGGCCTTGGTTTGGGGTGAGGTGACAAGCCAGCTATTTTGAAGCCCAGAGGGGAGGGGACGGAGCACAGCATGGGAAGGTGACAGGGCTGGGCAGGCTTTGGCCTTGGGGACGGCGTGGCTGCTCTGACTGCTAGACAGAGCCTTGCGCTGGTGGCAGCACTAGGGACAGGCCTGCGCCCCCAGCCAAGGCTTCGTGGGGCGGCAGCCAGGGAACAGCCTGCTCTGTGCGCCCCACTCTGCTCCGCACTCCGACGCCCCCCCCCAGCTGAGTCAGCTCAGTGTGGGGGAGGCTGGTGCTGTGAGTCAGGCGGGGGAGGCCGCCCCCTTGCGGAGGACAGCCTGCTCAAGCGCGGATGCTGAAAGAGCCACTCCTGCAGCAGTGCCGACAGGTGGGGGTCCGTGCCCACCATGGATGGTCTGCCCCAGGCCGGGTGGGGGCTCAGCCCCCTGGGGTGGGCGCGGGAGGAGAAGGGAGACAGGCGGAGAGCCACAAAGATCTTCCTGGCAGAGAAGCAGCTCTAAGTAGGGAGCAGACATCGGGGGTCTGCACCCGGGGCTCCTACCTCATCCTGGACAGCCACCCACCGTCTTCTCCACGTTTGAGGACGGGAGGTTTCCAGCCTACAAAATCAGATTCCAGTCGACCAGCATCCTTGTCCCCTGCGCCGAGTGTGCTGGCTGTGGCTGGCTGTTCCTCCACACGCATGACGGGGGTCCAGGTTCACGTACAAGGTGGTTTTGGTTGTCATTGGAGCTGGAGGAGGCGCCGGGTCTGCCAGCGGTGCCGTGGCACTGGGCTGCCGCCGCCAGGCCTGGGCGCATGATCCGCCAGCTGGGTCCGTGGAGGGGCTGGCACGGGGGGTCATGCTCCTCCCAGAGGGAGAGAGGCGGAGTCCTGGGGGTGGGGTGTGGTGATGCTGGTGTTCCCACCACACCCAGTGGGCGTCACACCTCGGTCGGCTCTTGGTGCCGGCTCCAGGACGGGCAGCGTCAACACTGTCCCCTCTCGGCGCTCTTTCCCCAAACTCCCCCTTTCTCCTTTTCCTCCCGAAGGGTTCCCTTGTGCCACCTTCTTAACAATTTTCTTTAATTATGGTAAAATACGCATAATGATGCACTTTACAGCTACAGCTTTAACCACTGTTACGGGTATGAGCCAGGGGCCTTAAGCACATTCATGGTGTACGGCCATCACTGCCCTCCATCTCCAGAACCTTCTCATCTTCCCAAATGAAACTGTCCCCTTGAACAGGACTCCCCTCCGCAGCCCCTCGGAACCCTACTGTCTGGACGTGACTACTCTATGCTTGTGCCATTTTTATTGCATTCCCTCCGTCTGGGCACGTTTGGAATTGGCGGTTGGATCTGGAGGCTTTGTCAGGTTGAGATTTGGTTCTTTTTTGGGTTGATTTGGCCAGGGTGCGTCCTGGGCGGATCTTGTGTCCCTCAGGAGGCACAGATGGCTGAGATGTGCCAGCTGTTGAGTTCCTGAGGACCGACCTCCGGATCCAGGGGTGGGGCCACCTGCTGGCTGCCCTGGTCCAGGGTCCTGCTTGGCTGCCTGTCACTCCAAGCCCAGCTCACCCGTATGAGCTGAGGGCGTTTCCAAAGCCACCATGTTTGTTCTGGGCACTGCAGCAGTTCCAAGGTGGAAGGGCAGCAGTCTGGGTCACTTCTCAGTCTTCGAGCTGCGCGGCCCCTTTCCCAAGCACATGCCATTTCCACAAGTGTGACCCTGGGGCCGCGTGGCAGACGTCGGTGTCTCCAGTGGACAGCCGTCCTTGATTGCAGCAGGTCCCTGCTCCTGATCCGTGACTTCTTGTTCCCTCCTGTCCATGAACTTCCTTCTCACACACTCCCCTGGGTGTGTCGTTGCAAGGCTGCCTTGCCTCGCTCCTAGGCACTCGGAGGTGGGAGAGAGGGACAAGCCCCCGGTCAGGGTCCCTTGGCTATTCCTCTCCTGCAGCTCCTGCTGAGCTGAGGCTCAGAGACTCCGGAAACACGTTCCTAGGCCAAGGGAACACCAGGTGGCACAGGAGGACCAAGCAGCTGTCCCTGGGTGGGATTGGGGAGCTGGGACGCAGGCGGGTCGTGCCAAACCCCGTCCACACCAAGGTTTCCCGGAGGTGCTGGCCAGCAACCTGCCCAGTGCACGGGCGCCTTCCCCATCTCGAGAAGAGCCCGACCCCTTCCCAGGCTCCCCCAGTGGAGGCAAACACACCACAGGTGGTCCTCTGCTTGGGGACATTTTAATGAAATCCATGGGCTGCCCTGTCCTCCTGACGCCCGCTAACCCCCTCTCTCCCACCCCAGTACATCGATGCCATCAGCAACAAGCAGGGCGAGCTGGAGGGCTACGTGTCCGACGGCTACAAGACAGCCCTCACCGAGGAGCGCCGGCGGTTCTGCTTCCTCGTGGAGAAACAGTGCGCCGTGGCCAAGAACTCCGCCGCCTACCACGCCAAGGTAAGGCTGGCGCCAGGCCATGCTCTCTGCTGGCAGTTGGGCCTCGAAGACAGAAGCAACTTCATCCACCCCATCGCCAAGAGCACGCCAGGGCGTGTCCAGCCTTGAGCTGTGGTGGAGGCGCTAGGGTAAACATCTCCATGCGTTTTGGGTTTTCCTGGGCGTGTTCTAGAGGAAGGGTTCCCAGGTCGGAGGGTGCGAGCGTTTTAAAGACTCGCGTTGGGAATCACCCGGCATGTTTCTGAGAGGATGCATCCAGGGTCTGGTGGGCTTTTGGGGCCTTCTAGGACATTGTTTGGGGCATTGGTCCCTTGGTGGGGTGCAAGGCTCCCCCGTCCAGCTGGCTCTGTGCCTGCGTGTGCCCCTCCTGGCGGCCCCTCGACCCAGAGTCCTGGGCTCCCAGCCTGGCCATCCAGGATGAAGCCGTGTCACCAGCCTGTCCCACGTAGAACCTGCTCTCCTTCCACGTTTCCAGGGCTCTGGAAACCACAGGCTCTGCCCACCCCTGGTCCCCTGGTCTCAGGCCACTCCCCAGCCCCGTCCCTCACTGCACCAGAGGGGCCTCCGCAGGACGCAGACCTGGCCGCGAGGTCTGGCTCTCGGTGACCTGATCTTCTGTCACCGCCACTCACTCTCTGCACCCATGAGCCTGGCTACACCCCACTCTCCTTCCCGTGCCCCAGTCTGGGGGTCCCCTTCCCTGGTCAGTGGTCTCTCCTGCTGTCAGCCCCCCAGGTCCTGCAGCCCTGTCTGCCCTGTGAGGCCCCCCAGTCTGGCACCTCCTTGGGGGATGGGGGATCCTGCCCTGGGAGGCTCCATGTCCCAGGACCCAGCCCGGACTTGCTGAACAGAGACTGTAGGGGCTTCTCAAAGGAACGAGCTTCTCGTGGAGGGGCTGCAGGGGCTCCTCCACAGATGACCTGGGCCCTGGGGTCAGAGCGGGCCCAGAAGATGGACTGCCCCGCCATGAACAGGCAGGGTCAGTGGGCCTCTCTTCACCCATGGGCAGGAGCTGGGATGGAATCAGATTGCATCTTCTGGAACATTCCAGAGCATTCTGAGAGCTTAGAAGATGTAGTTTGGCAGCTGAGCCTACACGGGAGGCCTGGTCATGTCCTTTTCAAATACGGGGCTTCCGGGGATCCGCAGGGCACGCACCAGCTCTGGTCCCCACAGCCAGGGAGCACCAAGGAGACAAATGCCGCCCCTCCCTTTGCTGGGCCTGCCACGGTGCTGGGGGCAGGTGCAAAGCAAGGACTGCACAGCATGTGTGTCCCCTGGGGGGCACGCTGCACTGGCCCCACCCCTCCCCTGCTGTGCCGTCGTGGTCACTCTCTGGGGAGGTCTCTGGCAGTGGAGTGCCTGCCCCCACGGTCAGGGCCGGGGGAGCTCCTGCTGCAAACTCTCCCGCAGCCTCGGCTCCGTTGTGTCTGCTCTGCTGCTAGACGGTGCTCCAAGCACAGCGGCAGCGTCTGCGCCCTCTGTCGGGGGCCGGGCCCCGTGACAGGGTTGGGGAGGGCGTGCGGGAAAGCCCTGCTGCTGCTGCTGCCATGGCTCCCGGAGGGGATGCGGACTGCAGCAGGGTGACAGCTGGACCCGCCCCTCCCTTGTGCTTCCAGACCCCTCCCCACAGGCCTCCAACCCCCGCGTGTCTAGAAGGGGCCCGTCTCCCACAAATCCACTCAGACAGCACCGGGGCTGGCATTGCGGCGCAAGGGCAGCCCCCCCAGGGCTGTTATCAGCAATGAGGTGACTCAGCAGCTCCCCGGTGCTGGGGTTGGGCTGCTCCACGCAACCTTCAGGGGCTTGGGGTGGACATGACCTTGGCTCGTGGCTGTCGTGGTGGGTCAGGACGGGGCGGCTCTCCTAACCTGGAGGCCCTGCCGCGCCAAGGGCGGTGACCCTGTCGCGCCCTCACCCTGGGCTGTCCACATAGGCGCTGGTCCCTCCCTGTGTGCCCCACCCCCCCTTTTTCCAAACCCAGACTTGCTCCTCTACCATTGACCTGGGTCAAACCAAGGGTCAGCGGACCTTTTCCTCTCGGGCCAGATGGGAAATGTTTTTGGCTCTGTGTTGTGGCATGAGGGCCACAGGTGATTCGTAAATTCTTTTACGAAAGAGGAGTCCGGCCCTCGGACTGCGGCTCACCTAGCCCGGGACAGCCACCTGCTCAGAAGGGCTGCTGTCCCACCGCCTCCGCTTTCCACCCACGGGTGCCCTGCCCACCCAGCCACGCTGAAGGGGATGGAGGGGACTTTGGAGAAGCTGGGGACACTCTGGCCACTCCAGGGTCTGTGGCGGCTGCTGATGCAGGGCTTGATTAGCACCCACATTGCAGGCGGGGAGTTCCCTGCAGCAGATGGCGCAGGACCCCCTGCCCCTACCCCAGACGTAGGCCAGTGCCAGTCCTGGAGCCCCTGGCCGGGCCTCAGGCTCCCTCATCCTCTGTCACTGATGTGCTCAGCTGGGCTGTGGCCCACTGGCCCAGAGCAAGGCTGGGCTCTGGGACTCTGGGGCTCTCAGGCCCTTGGGCCATAAGCACCAGTGTGTCTGCCCAAGCACCCCTGACCAGGCAGCCTCCCGCACCCTCAGCAGCCTGCCTGGCCGCTGCGGGCAGCTCTGTCCCTTCTGTGGCCGACACCCTCTTCCCGCTGTCGGACAGTGCTCTTTCGATAGCACTCCGTGGTTTACCCACAAAGGGTCTGTCCACTATGTGGCCACCATGTGTCCCCTGTCCGTTTCTCCTGTATCTAGGCCCCTGCATGGCCTGTGGCCTGCCAGGTTGCACCTTGGTTTGCTCTCACCCCTGATGGCCCCCCAACGGAACAGCCCTTTGCCGGAAAGTTCCTTTGGGGGTCGGGGCTCCCAGGTAGCCTGTCCTGCTGCAGAGCACCACCTGGCAAAGAGAGCCCCCCCCAGCCTTGGCCAGGTGCCCTGGGGGAGCCCAGCCTCCGCCAGCCCTGATGTCCTCCCCGTCCTGCCTCCTCCCCTTCAGGGCAAGGAGCTGCTGGCCCAGAAGCTGCCGCTATGGCAACAGGCCTGTGCTGACCCCAACAAGATCCCCGACCGCGCCGTCCAGCTGATGCAGCAGGTGGCTAGCAGCAACGGCGCCATCCTCCCCAGCACCCTGTCAGCCTCCAAGTCCAACCTGGTCATCTCAGACCCCATTCCGGGGGCCAAGCCCCTGCCGGTGCCTCCCGAGCTGGCACCGTTCGTGGGGGTGAGTCTGTGGGCCCCGGGAAGCATATGGGAGGGGGACCTTGCACCTGGGTGGCCTCTTGGGGCAGGCCAGCTGGCTGAGCGGGCCTCCCTGCTGCGGGGGAGGGCTGCTGTCCCGCCTGGCCCCGTCCAGGGCCGCTGGCAACGCCCTGCCCCTTGCTGCCCCCTCTCTGCAGCGGATGTCTGCCCAGGAGAACGCACCCGTCATGAATGGTGTCGCAGGCCCGGACGGCGAGGACTACAACCCCTGGGCTGACCGCAAGGCTGCCCAGCCCAAGTCCCTGTCTCCTCCACAGTCCCAGAGCAAGCTGAGCGACTCGTACTCCAACACGCTGCCCGTGCGCAAGAGCGTGACCCCCAAAAACAGCTATGCCGCCAGTAAGGACTCCTCTGGGTGCTGGGTTGGGGGCCTGGGAGACCCCAGGCTCACAAGTGTGCATGTGGTGTGCATGCTTGCCTGGGGATGCGCACGCATGCAGGCACGGGTGTGTGCACAGCACCTGGGCTTTCTGTCCCGCACTGCAGGCCTCGCCGGCTCCTCCTCTTCAGTCTCTGGCTCGTGGAGGGAGCTGTGAACGTGATATGGTGGCCGCGGGTTCGCTCAGTCAGCGACTTGGGAGCAGGCAGCACTGCTTGGGACGGCTCCAGCTAGCCGAACAGTCCCTCTGGCACCATCCAGTGCATGGGCTGGGAGTGTTCTCAGCACTGCGTCCAGGCTGCCTGGCCTCTGCCGGGGACAGTCCCCTCACACCTGTCCCCTGTCCCCACAGCTGAGAACAAGACTCTGCCCCGCTCCAGCTCCATGGCCGCTGGCCTGGAGCGCAACGGGCGCATGCGGGTGAAGGCCATCTTCTCCCACGCGGCGGGGGACAACAGCACCCTGCTGAGCTTCAAGGAAGGGGACCTCATCACACTGCTGGTGCCCGAGGCCCGTGACGGCTGGCACTACGGCGAGAGCGAGAAGACCAAGATGTGAGTGCCGTCGGGGGCGCCTGGGGGGCGGCCTGCCTGTCTGCAGCAGGCGCAGGGACGGCAGCCTGCTGGCTCTGTGGCGCCAGCGACTCTGGGTCCTTTTTTAGACTAGGGGTTCAGGGCACAGGTTCTGGTCGTAGAAAACCTGGGCAGTAAGAATGAAAGAGACCCTGGAGGTCTTTCCCCCCACAGCAGTGACCTTCAGCAGCAGTCTGGTCGCCTGTCACCTGCGTGGCCACAGCACCATCCCACGCTGCTCGATTTGGCGCAGGGTGCAGTGACCCACGAGTGTGCACAGCTGTGGCACATCTGGCCATTTCCCTGCTGTGGGACGTGTGGTCTCCCACGGCCTCCACGTGTCTGGTGGGTCCTGGATTTTGGGGTTGGCCTAGAAGTGCCATTCTGTAGTCAGATGGGTTGCGCCTTCTCAGCTTACCTGAATACCTGTTGCCGAGGAGCTGGGCCGAGGTCACACCCTTGCCTGATCTGGAGGCCACCTTGGTTGGGGTCTGCCTTCCCCGGCCCACAGTTTTGTGCGGTGTGTTCCTTGCAAAGATGGGAGGCATCACCCCATGGCAGAGTCAGCCCTGACACCTTTGCCCTTTGCCCTTCTAACACGGGTGGGAAGGTGTGAACTGAGCTTTGCTCTGGCCCTGAGGCAGCCACCACCCTGGGTGGGGGACTCGTCCCACAGGGACCCTGCCTATTCCAGCAGCTGCTCTGGTCTTGGCGCCTTGGCTCAGCGTGGTAGCTGGGGGCTGTGTGGCAGGAGCCAGCCTGTTCAAGGAGCAGCAGCTCTACTGGGGGCCCCAGGGGCCTTGTGGCTGGGTCTGGGTGGGTCACAGCTCCCATCAGGACAGGAGCAGCTTGGGGCTGAGCACACACAGGTGTGGTCCCTGTCCCTGGTCTCTCTGGAGTGTTGGCACCTGTCTCTCCATAGACGGCTGCAGTCAGGCTGGGAGTGGAGGGGACTTGGGAGTGGAGGGGACAGTGCGGGGGGGTGCCTCGAGCTGAGTGTGGGCCCTCTTCCCTGGGGCCTCTCTCGCAGGCGGGGCTGGTTTCCCTTCTCCTACACGCGGGTGCTGGACAGCGACGGTGGTGACAGGTTGCACATGAGGTGAGCGCTGCCCGGGACCCAATGGGAGCACGTGGCCCACGGCTCTGCACAGGGGCTGCGGTGATGACAAGGGCGCTGCCCCGGGCCCCTGGGCACAGAGAGCTGGGCTGGGCTTCTGGCCCCTTCTGTGGCTGCCCCCACAGGCCCCGAGGGCTGGACAAGTGTGGAGATGCTGCTGGGCCAGGAGGTGCCCTGTAAGGTGGGGTCTGAGGGCCCATGGGCACCAGGGCAGGGGCGTGGGCAGCAGGTGCCACGTGGTGGCCCGTCTCCTGTAGACCCCAGACAGGTTCTGGAGAAGCGTGGCTGGGAAGGTCGGGGGTCACGGCCGTGCAGCCTCATGCCGGGGCCAGGCGAGCAGCCCGCGAGGAGGAAGGGAGACCAGACCGGGCAGGCCCTGGGGTCAACGTGGCTGTGGTCTTGGCCACCAAGGGAGCCTGTGCTCACGCCCTGTGGGGCTGGGCGAGGGGGGCAGGGCTGGGGCGCTGGGCCCGGCCTCTGAGTCCCGCACATACAGCCTGCAGCAGGGCAAGAGCAGCAGCACCGGGAACCTCCTGGACAAGGACGACCTGGCCCTGCCACCCCCCGACTACGGCGCATCCTCCCGGGCCTTCCCCGCCCAGACGGCCGGTACCTTCAAGCAGCGGCCCTACAGCGTGGCCGTGCCCGCCTTCTCCCAGGTGAGTGGGCGAGGCTGACTGGTCGGTCTGGGACGTGCGTGTACCCCCTGCCATGGCCACCTGTGGGGCATGGGGCACCTCCCCCAACAGGCTCAGGTGCCCCCCCCCGGGGGGGCTGTGTCTGGCTAGGAAGCATCTGGCCTTATAGGCCCTGAACCCCTGCCTCAGGAGGAACCCCAGGTCAGGGAGGACTTGGTTTCCAGGGGCTCTTCCCTGAAAGCCAGGGGCTCCCTCGGCCACGTCATGTGACGTGAGCACCTGCTACTCAGGATGGGCTGTGGTCAGAGCCTTCCAGTCATTATGACCCAGGGGTTGGGCCATCCAGTACTAGGGGCCAAGGTCCAGGAGGGTGACACTGCCCAGGAGTCCCGGGAGTGTGGAGGTCTTGGCGTCCAGGCTGGGTCCCCTGTGCCCTGCCCAGGGAGGCTTATGGGGTTGTGGGGGAGGCCAGTCTTTAGGGCTAGGCCTCAGGTTGGGGATCGCAAAGGACAAGAGAACGGTCTCTTTCAGGTGCTCTTGGCTAGTGAGGGTCCCCGACGTTGACAGTGTGAGCTGAGCCTGGGGAAAGGGTCATCCTGAGGCCTTCACTGCCTCCCCCTACAGAGGGCTTGGCTGGCCAGGTCACAGAAGGGCCCTCGGAGGGCACCAGCCTCAGGGTGGCTTCAGTGTTGTCACCACCCCTTGATGCCCCAGGGCCAGGTTAAGCTGGCAGAGACATGGGGGCTCCTGGGCAGTGTGACCCTCCGGGGCCAGGACATTGCACGAGGTTTCCAGGAAGCTGCAGCCAGGGACTCGGGCATGAGGACCGCCCAGGCTTGCATGAGGCAGCCTGTGGTGCAGGGCCCCTACTGTGGGACACACCTACAGAGGGGTCTTAGGGGGTCTGTCTCGTGCAGTTGGGAGCACACAGCACAGTCTGACGAGGAGGCATCTCGTTAATTTGGGGGGTCACCACTTTACCACTGGGGACCCAGGATTCCAGGGAGGCCCCTGAGCACCCCAGCCAGGAGGTGGGGGAGGGGAAGCCTTCCTGGGGAGTCCGCTTGACCCCACTGAGGCTGGAGCAGCTGTTGGTGGACATGCACCAGTCATGCGGGGACGTGGGGACTTGATTCAGACCCCGGGTCCCCCAGCCTGACCTGTTTCTGCCTTGCCCCCAGGGTCTGGACGACTATGGAGCCAGGTCCGTGAGCAGGTAAGACTTTCAGACCCGTCCGTGGGGCCATGGGGGGGTGCGCCAGAGGCTGGGTGGGGGCAGGTCCCCCTCTTGGGACCGGCTCTTCTTCCTTTGGGAGCCCAGCGCCAGGGCCCCCACTCTTCCCACGGGGAGCAGGAAGCGCCTGGGGCTGTTCCCTCCTCTGGGCCTCGTCTCCCTAGAACTCGCTGAGGCCAGCGGCATTGATGGCTGGTGGCCGTGGCCCCCTCTGTGCCCGCCAGCCGGCGGGAGCTGCTGTAAGGGGCCTCTGCGCAGCGCGGTGGGCCTGCTGCTCTGGCCGGGCAACCGCTGTGCAGCTGGGCAGCTGTCCTGTGCTTTGTTCCACAGCGGCAGTGGCACGCTGGTGTCCACAGTGTGAGGATGCCGACCGGGGGCGGCTGCTGCTCTGGAGAGCTCCGCCCCCGCCCCGTCTCCACCCCTCAGCTCTCGCTGGTTTGTTCTTGGGTTGTTCCCTTTCCACTCCGCCCCCGCCTTTCGGTTGGTGACCCCAGACTCTGGGATCCCCCAGGGTCCATGGTGCTGCTCCTCCGCCCCTGTGTTTACAGCCCCCAGTGTTCCCAGCCCCTCGCGCAGAAACTGCCGGGCAGCGCAGGGGCCTCTGCCCGCCCGCGGCGTCCGTGACGCTCCCTCCCCTTTCCAAGGCTCGCTGAGCCAGGCCTAAAGTTTGAAGAAAAAGAAAATCTTTAAAAAAAAAAAAAAAAGACAAAAACAAAAACGAAAAAAAGGAAAAAAGTCCTTTTTTCCTGGAAAACAAAAACAGGCATGCATGGACTCCGGTGTACGTACTGTTACTTTGCATCTGACCCCCTCACACTGGCGCGTCTGCTAGGACAGGGGAGGTGCTGGGCCGCGGCTCATGCCCCAGGACCGGCTGCCCCAGGCCCCTTCTGAGGCCGCACAGAGGAGGGGCTCATGCCGAGCTGGGGGCCTCCTGAGGAAGCTGCCCTCCGGTGAGGGAGGCCGCGGCTGGGTCCAGCCGGGTCACCAGGCCGGCGTCCGAGGGCCCCTCCGGACGGTGTGCGTGGGCAGTTGTGCGGAGGCCGGGCGCGTCCCCCAGCAGGGAGTCGTACCTCACACAGCGCGCGGGCAGGAGCGGGGCCCGGGAGCAGGCGCTGCCCGGCCGCACACGGACATTCCAAAGACCTCCAGAGACCCCCTCCACATGTTTTGGAAATTTTCTTTAACCAGCCTCGTGAGGCCGTCCCGGCCGCTCACCTGGCTGCGTGGGGCAGGGTGTGCACGGCGAGGCCGGCCTTGGAAGGGGGATCAGCGTGCCACCCACACACCGCCCCCCCAGGGGAGCAGGCGGTCCCTGCCCTGTTCTTCCTAAACACTTGTCTTTCTGTGTGTCTTGGTGACTTTAGAAGCAAACACACTGGACTCAGTGGCTACTGGTATTGTCTCTTCACACACTGAACTCTGGGGAGTTGCGCGAGGGCACGGCCCGGCACCACCTGCCTGCCAGGGGGAGCCCCTTTGTGAAGCTGCTGACGCCCCTTTTTCTGATGTGATTTAGCAAAACCCTCCCGCACACCTGCCCGTGGTTTGTGAGAGAAGCAGCTCCAGGCACAGACAGACCCGTTTTATATTTAAGGAAAACAAAGCCAGGACCAGGACCTCTGTAAGGAGAACCTTCCGTGCTGTTCTAATTTTGCTAAAAGATTCTAAATCCAGGGGATTCCATGCTTAATGGATGAATGTAGACAAAACCGCAAAACTTGTACGAAGATGTAAAGTGCTGAAAATATTTTTCCTGTTTCTTTTCCTTTTTTTTTTTAAATCTGAATTGTGCCCTGTACTGCAGTTAATTGTTTGAATAAAAGTTTTATTTATTGCACCGAGTTGGGTCTGGAGCCTCCTTGCAGTTCCTGCACCTGTCTGTCTGGGGCGTGCAGATGGTGCCGTCTCCCCGCGCTTGTCCCCCCCAGCTGAGAGCGTGGGGACACTCAGTACAGGCGTGACCCTCCTGGCACCTCCATGCTCCCTCCAGGACGCGGAGCAAGGCAGGCCTGGCACCCCCACCCTTGCCTTGCCTCGCCTCCCCTTCGCCAACCGAGCCTTATGTTTCCTTGCAGCACTGAAGTGGAAGTGGCCAGATTCTGAGCTGCCCTGACCAGAGTTAGTGAGTTGCCCTGGCTTTCTCGTGCCGGTCAGTCTGCCTCTCTGGTGACCCTCTGGCCCCAGCCATGCGTTCTGGCCAGGCAGAGCCGGCGGGGGGGGGATCTGCCGTGCCTGCCTCTGCTCCGGGTCTTCACTTCTGCTGAGGCCCCTCGGCTTGCGGGTTTCTTCCATCTTCAGGGTGCAGGCTCCGCCTTTCTGTGCCCACCACTCCCACGTGCCAGGCGTGCATCTGGCCTGGCCTCTGTCTGGTCCTCTCCTGCCCTGCTGGGCACTTTTGACTGCAATCCAAGGGTGGCCCCAGGGAGCAGCTGTGGGCCCGGCCTTTCCCAGCTGACCATGCAGCACCGCTTGGGCTCCTTCGGGTGTGTGTCACTTTGTCACTTCTCATACCGACCCCATGGGGTGCGGCCTGATTCCGGCCTGGTCGGTGAGTATGACAGCCGGGGAGCCAGGGTCAGGGCCTGGGGACAGCCCCCAGAGCACACGTTGGCTCCGTGGGGACAGGCGGACATGGGGCTCTGCTGCCCCATCTGACCCGCGCGTGGTCCCAGGGTGCTCGGCGGCACCCCCCAACCGCCTTCTGAGACAGCCCCTTTCCCTCCGTCCTGGGGAGGCCAGACAGACACAGGGAGCAGCGAGGGGCTCTGTGCTCACCTGTCCCCCCGCCAACAGAAGGGCTTCCCCCTGCCGCCCACCCTGAACTACTAGGAGGGCAGCCCTGTGAGGCCAGCACCGTCATCCTTACCAAGTACGGTGGTCACAGGCAGATCCTGGGCCCTGACTCTTCTGTTGTTGAGGTGCAGCATATTCTGGAAAGTTCTGTAGAAAAATGGTCCTGAAATTTGGGGCCGGAAGGATAGAAGTGCCCTTGGTGGGCCCTGGCCCCTCCTAGCCCCCCGCCCCGACTCCTAAGACGTTCAGGCGGCTGCAGAGCCCTTGCTTGCTGGCCCCGGGTCCCTCTGAGCTGCCTGGGGGCCATGTTGTCCCCCCCCCCACCTGGGGCCTGGGGCTCAGAAAGGGATGATGGCTCAGGCTGGTGGCGCGGCCTTCACCAGGGACCATGTCCCTGTGCAGGGCAGAGACTCCAGCGCAGTTTCCCGGCCACAGTCTGCCTGGTGCCTTGATTCACCTGGCCGGGGGGGGGGGGGGGGGGGGGGCGTGTCAAAAGCCACCACCTGTGATTGGTCAAGGGACACCCCCCCCCACTTTGCCCTGAGCCAAGGGTGCTGGGGGCTCTGGACGCCAGTGGGGGCTGTCACAGAGGCCACCGCCCACTGTCGCTCAGACCGGAAGGGCTGACGGCCCAGCGACGGGGAACTGCTCACGTGGGAGATCAGTGGCTGTCTCGCTCCTGCTCCCTGCTCCAGGGCCACCTCAGGAGCCGCGCACCATGTGGTGACCGGGCTTGTCCGCCGCGCGGGGGGCAGCACAGATGATTCCCTGCAGTCCGCGGCTCCCTCAGCTTTGTGATTCTTGACCGGGAACTGCCGTGCCGTGCGCGTGTGCAGGGGTAGCGGGGCCGGGACCCGTGACGTGTGGTTTCTGGTCACAGCATCCCTGAGAGCTGCCCATGGGCAGGGGAGGGGACCCCCATGGGGTATCCACGCTGCCCTCCTGGCCGTGCCCTGTGCGGGGTGGGCGCCCCCGCCGTCTGTCAGCCGTCCCCCGCGGACTCACCCAGGAGCCTCTGACGGCGGCTCCTGGCGAGGAAGTGGGGCCCAGTCCTCAGTGCGCCAAGGTCCCCCCCCCCACCCCAGAAATCAAACCTGCCGCCAGGGTCGCCGCGCTCTGGGACAGGTGTCATTGACATCCCCTCTGCCAGGGGTGGTTGTGCTGGTTTTGTCTCGGTGGTTTGCTGTTTGTCACCAGATGGGGGCGTTGAGAAGGAAGCTGAGCCTGGGGCTTGTCCCTGTTGTGGGACCTGGTCCCTAGCAGGTGGGGGTGACCCTGCAGTGGCTTCGGGCTCTGAATTACGTCCCATTCTGGTGGGCCCCACACAGGGTCGCACAGGTGAGCTCCGTGGTGGCTGCCGACCATTTGTAGGCATCCTCTCAGTCTGGGCCAGGGTCTCCCTGAGCCTCACGTGGGGTCTGGTCTGGGCTGCTGAGAGACCGCCCAGAGGTCCTGCCTGCCCACAAGGCCAAGGCTGGATGTGGCCATTCATGGCCCAGCCCATGTCCTTAGAACTTCATGGTCCAGATGGCTCAGCAGGTTCCGTTTTGGGGGAGAAATGAAAAACGCGGGCTACGGAACAGGGCCCTGCGCAGCGGGAGAGCGTTGGCCCTGCAGCTGGCATCCCGGCAGACGATGCGGTTTTCCCACAGAATCTCTCTGATGAGAATGGGTGTGAGTTGGGGCAGAGGCAAGGTGCGTCCTTAAAACTGCCCTCAGCTCCCCCTCTAGGACCCGGGGGACAGACATTGATCTTTGCTGTCCCAGACTCTGAATAGAAAAATCTGGCCCCATTTCTAATCTCCCCAGGCCCCTGCGGACACTGGGCTCGGGGACAGGAGCAGGCCACAGCGCCCTTCTCCAGAAGCAGGGCGGGCAGGGCACGGGCCATGCTCTGGGCCTGCTGGAGGCAAACGCCACCAGCCGTGGCAGAACCCTGGCCGCCTGGGCCTCAGTGAGGGCGCAGTCACCATGCAGATCAAAGCCAAGAGAAGCCCGATCGCAGGCGGCGTTGAGCAACCTTTCCTGGGGCCACAACGCTCTGAGTGGAAAGTCAGTTAACGCGCAGCCCTGCCCGGGCTGTGGCCGTCTGGGGGTGTGGGTGCCCCGCTGACCCGCCCATCTCCATACCACACCTGATTCTTTAAAAACTCGCTGTGCAAAGTGTCACAGTTTTTTAGAAAACACGACGTCCTCAGGAAAACAGGTAGATGTGCCTGGCCCATGGGCTGCTTCCTGGGCACACTGGACAGAGCCCTGCCCACCTGCCCGCGGGCACGCTGTGGCCCACCCAGACTCCAGGGACCCCGCTGCGCCAGAGGTGACTCCGCTCCAGGTAACGGCTCTGGAGTTGAGCGCAGCTTCACCAGAGCCGGTCCTGTCCCTGCCGTGCCTCCATGTCCACGTGCCATGTGTACTGTCCCCGTGGGGTGGGGTCCTCCAAAGGGAGGAGGCTTCCGCAAGAACCAGGCAGGGCCCCCCTCATCTGCTCATCTCATCCCATTGCAAATTCTCGTCTCGAGTCCTACACCTGTGCGTCAGCTGTGGCCCCCGGGGAACTCGGCAGAGGGGTCAGCTCCCCCTGTGACAGGTGGCTGAGCCCTCTGCAGGGGCCTTGGGCGTCCACCCCAGCCCTGTGGGCAGCAGTGTGTGTGCGTCTCGTGTCTGTGTTTCCGTGGAGCTGTGTGTCGTCCCGCAGACCCCCCCCATGTGCCTGGGCCAGGCTCTCGGGGTCTGCAGAGCTGTCCCTGGTGTCGGCGGATCCTCCTTGGGCGTGGCCTGCCTGGTGGGGGGCTCGCCAAACTGACGTGGACCCGGCCAAGGACTGCCTTATGTCCTGCGAAGGCGTGGCTCCCGCCCCCTCGTGGCAGATGTCCACCCGCAGCTGGGAGATTAGCTGGACCCTCCCCAGCCACACCTGCCCACGCTGCCCGGGGCGGGGGGCAACAGTGAAGTGGGGGCCCCTCGACACATGGGGCTGAGGAGGGTGGCACTGAGGGCCAGCAGGCCTCACAGAAAGCGCCACTCCCTGCACCCCACAGTCCCACGTCCACGGGCTCCAGGCCCAAGGGTGGGCCGTCAGGGTCCAGTGCTGGGGTCCCAGGGGCACTGGGCGGTCCAGCTCGCCCACGTGCCTGTCCCAAGCTAAAAGCCACTTCTCTCTCTCGTCCTCAGGAATCCCTTCGCCCACGTACAGCTGAAGCCCACAGTGACCAACGACAGGTCTGCTCCCCTCCTCAGCTGACGGCCATGTCTGCTCTGCTGCCCACGTGGCCACCACCCCACCCCACACAGAACCTGTCACCATCTGCGTGTTCCTGCTCAGGGAACAGCCACACCCCCGCCTGCCGGGCTGTGCCCACTGCAGTCTGGCCTGGATCCGGCTGTACCTGGCGGAGGAGGCCGCGCAGAGTGAGGGCTGGTCCCTGCGAGGCCCTGGGGCAGAGGACCCGCCTCATTGAGGGCAGGCCGCGGAGCCCTGGGGCACGCCTGGGTCTGGAGGATGGGAGGACAACCAGCCAGCCGTAGCTGGAAGAGGAGCCACGCTACCACGCGGCCTCCACTGCACACGTGCAGCCAATAAACAGCCTGCTCCACCTGCGCGGTGTGATCTGTCTGCCGGGGCGGGAAGGCGGCGCACAGCAGGACTTCCCCGCAAGCCCCGCCTGCTGCGCCTGGGGGTGGGGCCGGGGCTCTGGGCCTCCCCACTCCCATTGCAGTTTGGGGGTCTCCCCAGCTCCCATGCAGAACCTGGCTGATGGGCCTCTCGGGGCAGGGTGTCAGGTGCTGTGGCCTGGGTCACACAGCTGTGTGCTGTAGGGGCCGAGGGTGTCCTGTTACCAGACTCCACTCCAGGATACTGGGGGGACCACCCCCCACACCAGCTGCTTCCGGCAGGGATGGCGGCCTCTGGTCAAACGTGGGATTTTAAAACTTTACTCTCAGATCTGTGCTATTTGACATTTTTGGATGAAATACAGCACGGTGACCCACGGTGACAACAGTCCTTAACTGGAGAGAAGTCTCATGCAGGGGTGGTTCCGCACAGACCCTCTAAGGAGGGGCTCAGGCACCCCCAACCCGCCTGCCGCTGCCCGCACCCTGGGGCAGGAAGCCAAGAACAGGACAGCTGCCTGGGCGGCGGGGTGGGCGCACGGGCCCCCGACCCTCCACACTCTGCTGCTCCCGTCCCACCATCACAGGCACAGTCCCAGAAGTGCAGGGAGGAGCCGCCCTCCTCACCATCCCTGGCTGCGCCAGCGTCGAGGGCTGCAGGGAGCAGCACACCCCTCCCCGGACACAGGGCCCGGGACACTGTCTCCCTCTACCAGGGTGTGCCAAGAACGTAAGGACTTTATCTGCAGACCCCCCCAAAAAACACCACACAAAGCCATTTTGTTCTTAGCTTGATTTCTCTTAAAAAACAAAAAAGGATCAAGAAAATCATTGCACCAGCATCCTAAGCCTCAAACTAATAAAAAACAAAAAACACAAACCAAAGTCCCCCCAAAGCAATGAAAAACTTTACATCTCTTTGGCAACAATAACTTAAGCTCAACCCCGCTTCCACTCGCTCCAGCAACAGCAGTTACAAAAATATTCCCTGCGCTGCCCCACCCCAGGCCACACCACGTCCCCGTCCCTGCAGGCAGGAGCCCCGACCTGACGTCGGGCTGCGGCTCCCGCTTTCCTTTGGCAGCTGAGGCACCGGGCCAGGCAGCGCCCTGCAGACAGGAGCCGCCCCACCACCCTGCCAAGAACACTCTAGAACGGGGCCCATGTGGCAGGGTGTGGCCTATAACCCCTCTTCCCCCATCTCTCTGGCCACCCACCATGGCCCACCCACCCCAGGTTCCAGCAGGGGGACCCCGGGGGGAGCGGCCCCAGCCCGTGGCAGAGCGGGGCTACAGTCTAGCTGAGTCAGCAAAGGGGCACAGCCGCGGACTCCGAGACGAGGGCAGCAGAGCCAGAAAGCCACGGTCCTCTCCTCGTGCTGAGCAAAACCCAGAACCCGGCGGGGCCAGGAGGAGGGGCCGGGGGGCAGGAGAGGCTTGCAGCCTGCTGCTGTCTCGGGGGCCTCTGCCTCGCTGGGCCAAGGGCACACGTGTCCTGTGAACACCGAAGGAGCCAGCCGGACAGGGAATGTGCTCCCAGTGGCCAAGAGCAGGTCCCCTGGCCTCAGAGGCCGAGTGTCCAGCAGCTGCAGGACCCAGAGGTGCAGGCCCTCTCGAGTGAGTGTGTGTGTGTGTGTGTGTGTGTGTGCGCCCGCGTGTATGGATGCCCCACCCTAGGGCTAGCAGCAAACCCAGCGTCCAGGATAAATTCTGGCCCCAGGGGAGCACGGGGCTGGGGGGTGTGGCCAATCCACCACCCCAGCCAGAGAGGGGCCTCTTGTCCCAGTGCTTCTCCAGGGCGCTGCGGGGGCCACGGAGGCACTGGAATCTGCTGACAGCCACCAAGGCCACGTCCACACTCACTCCCGGTCACCGTCCTCACTGCTGCCTGGCAGGGGCTCCGGTGACACCAGCCTCCAACGGGTGGGAGCTTCGCGGGTCTCAAGCGTCTTCACTCCCACTCCCTGCACTTGCGGCAGAGCCTGGCAAGCAGGAGGTACCACATGACACGTGGGGGACGCCAGAGGCTCCTCCACCACGACTCCCACCCGGCCTCCATCCCCAGCCTCCACACGGGCCATTGTGGGGGGCTGCGGCCCTCAGGCCCCTTGGCTGCAGGGGCCTGCCTGTGTCTAGGCGGTGGACAGAGCCAGACCCATTTCTCTCCTCGCTGTGTCACCCACACCCAGGCCCAACAGTACTCGGCACATGCCCCCAAGTCCTCCTTTTACAGATAGGGAAACTAAGGCCAGGACAGGGCTGGCCAGGGCCATGCAATTGCCCTAGTGACCTGCCCATTGGTTCAGACACAGCGCCCTGTAAGGGGACTGAGGCTGACTGGCCGGATACTAGGGGAGCGCAGGTCCGCCTGGGGCAAGGCCGGGGCTTCTGCAGGAGGTGGGCTTGGCGGGAAACTGAGCGGCAGCCGGGGGCGGGGGCGTGCGTTGCCCCCTGAGCGCGCAGCGTGACCCTGAGCAGGTTCGGGTTGGTGGGGCGGGGCACGGGGGGAGAAAGCCGAGCCAGGTCTGGGACGCAGACAGGCCAGCACCACCCTCGGGCCCGCCCGCACAGCCTCACCTCCCGTGGAGTCGGCGTCACAGTCAGACACATGCGTGATGGAGAAACGTGACGCGGGTGCCGGCGACACGGTGAAGCGTGATGCGGGCGTGGCTGGGGCGGGGGCCGTCACGAAGGCCGCCTTGGCTGGCATCGACGGGAGTTCATCGTCCCACTCGAACGCACCGCCTGTCACCGGGCTGCCGTGTCACTCGCGCCCGGGGACCCGGGCCCCCACCCACTCTCCCAGACATCACGAACCCCCCCGCCCGGGCCCGCCCTGCTCCACTCACCATCCTCCACGGTGGAGCCTCCGCAGGTCGGGTCCTCCTGCCCTGGGTGGCCCAGGGCAATAGGGGAGCCGGGGCTGCCCGCCAGGAACGTGGGCGGCAAATCCTTGGCACCAGGGAAGGGCTCCCCGAGTTCCCGAGTGGGGCTTTCCTAGAGGGGCCAGCACCATGCGGCTCAGGCCAGCTCTTCCCTCGGGCACCCACCCCCAGCCCAGGCAGGCCCCGCGCTGCGGCCCACCTGGTCGAAGAGGTAGACGGTGACGTCGTCGAAGAAGGACACAGCCTTCTTCTTGCGGTCCAGGTCCTCGCAGAAGGCCTCGGACAGCAGGCTGGGCATCTTGAGCAGGCCGCGCAGGTTGCGCGCGCTCTGGCTCTCGGCCACCACCACGGGCACCGCCGGCACCTCTTCCTCGCTCTCCTCGCTGGGCTCCTGGATGCTGTAGCAGCGGAGCTCCTCGTCCGACTCGTCGCTGTCCTCACTGTCCTCCTCCTCCTCCTCTGGCCGGCCCTCCAAGGCTGCAGGGAAGCCGGGCAGAGCCAGGCAGAGCGGGGTTTGGGGGGCACTCGGGCCCCCTGTCCGCTCCTGCGGGGCCAGCCCTGACAATAGTCCTGGGGCCCCTTGGAGCCCAGAGCTGTCACCTTCTGAGCTCGGCGGCACTGGGGTCAGCAGGAAAAGCTTGGAGCTGCTGGGGTCGGGCAGGGGTGGCACCTTCACTGGGCCTGGGGACTCAGGAGGCTCTGGCCTGGGGCCGACGCTTGGCTCTGGGGAAGACCTGTCAAGTGGCAGCACCTCCCTGGCGCCAGCGCCCTGGGCCTCCCCGGGTACCCCAGGCCCAGGCGTAGACTGCTGCCCAGGGCTCTGTGGGCTTTTCAGGCCTGGCTCTGGCCCGGGGGCCTGGACCCCACCACACTTCTCCCCCGGGCCCATGGGGGGCTCAGACTCAGCATCCAGGTCTGAGAAGTAAGCCGAGTCTCGGTAGGGGTTCTTCTCGCTGAGGCCAGCAAGGGAGGCCGAGAGCCGAGTCTCGGGCCCAGGACTCTCGCCCTCCGGGGCCAGCTCCCCGAAGGCCTCAGGCTCACACTCGTGCGCCTCCTTGAGCACAAACTCGGGGGACTCGTAGTTCTCCGTGTCATAGCCGCTGTCCAGGGCTCGGGGCTGCCCACCAGGGGTGCCAGTAGCTGACGGGCTGGAGACCCCACAGCCACCATCACTGGCTGAGGACGGGATGTCCAGCGAGTCCAGCGAGTCAGGGGTCCCAACCTGCTTCTGCAGAGAGCGCAAGGTGGGTGCTACATCTGGCTTCTCAGAGCGCAGACCGTCGCTGGACAAGTCGGTGAAGACGCCTGAAGTGGTCTCAGTTGTGTCCTCGTCCTCACTGCTGGCCACCTGCACTTCGGGGCAGCAGCTGCGACCGTTGTCAGCAGCCTGAGCTGACTCGGTGGGCGAGTCAGGCAGGACGTCAGGGGCACCGGCCACCTCTGAGGGAAGTGGGGCTCCCTGCTGGGAAGGGGAGGGGAGGGAGGGAAGGGGCCCAGCAGAGCCCTCAGCCTCTGCAGCAAGCTTGGGCTCTGCTTGGGGGTCACCCCCGCCAACAGCTGCCTCTGTCCAGGGGGGTGTGACCAGGGAGACAACCGGTGCCAGGCCCTGGGCAGGGCACAGATGGGGGAGGTCCTGGCCAGGGGAGGCTGCCTGCAGCCCAAGCAGAGGCTCTCTGGGGCCCTCCTGGGCCAGGGGGTGGCCCCGCTCAGGGGAGGCCCCGGGGGTCTGCTTCGGGCTGGAGCCGTTGTCCGTGTAGCTGCCCCCGCAGCCGGGGTCCCAAGACTCTGGATCGCGGCTGCCGCTGTTGTTGTTGGCTGACACGTTGGAGCTCCAATGTGTCTGCGGGGCAGCCATTGGCGCTCCAGCCTCCCCCAGCTCCCCACCCTGCGATGGCTGGGCCCCCGAGCTCCCCGAGGGGGATGCGCCCAGCGGGTCCTTGAACAGGGGCGGGCAGAAGGGGGTCACGCCCCAATCTGCGTTCTGGGCTCCGCACTCCATGGGCATCAGGGACCCTGGTGCGGGCGAGTGGCAGAGCGAGTCCCGGGCAAGGCCCCTGCGCGGGCGGGGGTCGCGTCCACCCCAGGGGCCGTCAGCCCGCGGCGTGTGGCCCAGCAGCGGTTCCGTGGCCAGGGAGGCAGTGGCACTGCCATCCGAGTCCTCGTCCTGGTCGGTGGCAGGGGAGCCGGGAGCGCAGCCGGCACAGTCGGGGTCGTGGCCGGCGGCAGGCGCGGCCTCCTCCAGGCGGATGAAGTACTCGCTACCCACCGACGGGCTGTGCGCGCTTAGGACGGGCACCACGCCAGGGGGCGCGCCACCGGGGGCGCAGAGCTCCTGCAGACACGCTGTGCGGCCCGGGCAGGGCGCGGCCCCCAGCGGCGGCGGGAAGGCCTCGGCGCCACGGCCAGCCTCCCACTTGTACTCAAAGTTGAGGCCGCGGCTTGTCTCGGTCACCGTGAGCACGTCGTCGCCATCCGCGTGGAAGCCGTCCCCCGCGAACTGCTCCAGCAGCGGGAAGGACGAGGCTGAGAGGAGCTCCGCCGCTGGGCCCGCCACCCCCGAACCCGGGCCCGCACCGCCCCCACCCGGCCGCAGCGAGCGCCAGCGCCGCTCGAACTCCTCCTCTGCCTCGGTGGCCCCCTTGGCGCACAGGTAGGACAGCAGCAGGTGCACCTCCTCCGCCGTGGGCCGCTGCTCCGGCTGCAGCCAGCAGAACTGCATCACCTCGTACCTGCGGGGAGCGCCCATGGGTGGCCCAGGCCAGGAACCCCCAGAGGGGAGGGGTGGGGCTCCCCTTCACTCAAAGCGCCTTGAGGGCAGTTGGGGAAACCTCTCGCTTCATTCAGTGACACCCCAAGTCTTCCGACACCCCACACATGGGGGCAGGTGGTGGGCTGGGCACTTCCCCCAGGTCATCCCTCCCTGCTTAGGGGGACACAGAGGCTGCGTGTGAGATCAGAGGAGGCCGGGTCAGGGGATCCCCAGGCGGTCAGGTTGAGCCGCCTCTGCCTGACTGGGGCACCCCCACCTCGGCCTTCCCGCCAGGGCCGGCAGGGTGTCCTCACCAACGGTCCGACAGGGCCAGCTGCAGCTGGGGCTTGGGCAGCCTGAGCTGCTGCTCCCGGATGGCGTAGGCCAGCACCTGCCGGTCCGAGTGCTGAGGGTAGGGCTGCACGCCCAGCTCGAAGAGCTCCCAGATGGTCACACCCAGGGACCTGCAGGTTGATAACCATGAGGCAGGGGCCACACGGGATCCCGTGGATGCCTGCAGGGCAGCTCCGTCGTCACGCCAGCGCCTCCAGGACCAGGGCTCAGTGCCACAACAGCCACCCACCCCCTCCACAAGGACAACACACCCCCTTCCGTAAAGGGGTGGAACACACCTCCCCGGCCAGGCCCAAGCCCAGCGCCCAGCGCACTCAGCAGATCACGACCTGCCCGGCTCGCGTGGGGCCAAGTGCACGTTTGCTCGTCCACGTGCTCGCTTGACACACGGCAGACCAGACACCGTGCCAAGTGGGGATCTGCCCTGGAGCCGGCAGGGGGCTGGGGGGCTGTCTGGGGACACTCCAGCCTAGCACGGTTAGGGCTGGGGGAGGCTGCATGGGGGTCCGGGGGCTCCTTCCAGCGGCCGCACCCAGCTCCCTTGGACCCCGGGCTGTCTCCGGCTGGGGAATGAGGGACAGAGCCGATTTGGCAACAGCAGGAGCAGTCAACGGAGGCCTTGGCCAAGCCCTGCGACTGGGGACCCCAGCTAGCATGCAGTGGGTGGCAAGGGCTGGGGAAGGGAGCAGCGTCTGGGACGGGGCGGGTGACAGGATTAACCTGCTCCGCGGAGGCCCTGTGAGTCAGGAAGGGCTGGTCCACGGCCCAGGCTCTGAGGGCTCAGCAGGAGCAGAGCGGCGGGGAGGGGGCAGGAGAGGCCGGCCAAGGCCAGGAACGGGCACCCCCACAGCGGGAGACGCTCCCACGGCCTGTGGAGCTTATAGGCCCGGCTTAGGCTGGGAGCTCAGAATCGGAGGGCCTCCCGCCTGCGGTCATGGGGATGCCCTGCACCCTAAACGGCCTGACCTCCACCTCTGAGGCAGCCAACACCCCACCCAGACCCTCTCTGGGGGCCAGGGCAGGTTGGGGCCCCTGCCCAGGAGGGCGAGCCCCTCCGTTGCTCACAATGGGCTTTTGACTCTAGACAAGGCCTCTGAGTCCCCGTGATTGGCGGCGTCAGCCCAGCGGGCCCTTGGTGGCCTGGGCACCCTGACCCTGTTCTGCCACCCCCCAACCCAGCCCCGCAGGTGGCAGCAGCCCCCCCAACGACCACATGAGTGGCCACGGTCCGACGCCGCCTGGGGAGCCGCACTCACCACACGTTGCTGGCCTTGGTCTGGTCCACCACGAGCAGGTTGCTGTGCACCTCGTCCACCAGCTCGGGCGCGATCCAGCGTAGCGGCACCCACAGCTGATCCGTGGTCACGAAGTAGTCTTCCTGCAGACACCCAGAGCAGGGACAGGGTCACCTCTGCCGGGCAGCCGGCCCAGCCCTGTGCCCCGTCCCGCCCCACTCACTCTGTATTTGCAGTGGGACAAGCCATAGTCGCCGAGCTTCACTGTGAGGTCGGCCGTGAGCAGGCAGTTCCGCAGGGCCAGGTCGCTGCGGGGAAGGGCACGGTCAGCTGGGTGGGCCGGGCTGGGCCGTCCAGGATGGCTTGTGCCCAGGGTGTCCTGGGCTCAGCCGGTGGGCAGGTCAGAAGGGAAGTCTGAGGTGTTGCCCAGCCCTCCCCTTCCACCGCTGCCCAGGGCCCCACCCCTGCACCCAGCACTGCTGCTTTGCGAGGTTTGCCTCCGACCTTACGGTGCAGGTGAGCAAAGAGGGGTAAGACGGCTGGAGCCTGCCTGGGCAGCCCTAGAACCCCCCACACCCTCTGCCCTGCCTCTCAGGGCCACGCCAGGGCAGCCAGAGGCCCAGCCCTGCCCATCTGCAGTTTTCCTCCCAACCTCACTACACCATCACCCTTGGCTCCATGGTAAACTGAGGCCTGGAGTGTCCTGCCATCTGCCAGAGTCCACATACCAGGACCTGGCCCAGCCCTACCCACAACAGGGCCAGAGCTAAGGCTTGCCCCAGGCCCCCCTCCTGGCCCTAGGGCAGGGCAGGGACCTCCAACCCAGTGGCCCAGGCTGCTGGCTTTATCCCCTGCCAGGCTGGAGGTCCCGCAGGTGTTTGGGGCACAGGGCGCCGGGGCAGGTACGGGTCAGCCCACGCCCACCATGCTGCAGCCGCGCTGCGCACTCGGGGGCAGGATGGGCCGGGGCCGCCTGTCTCTCCCCCCACCGGCCCACGTCTGAGTGCCTGGGGACAGCTGCAGGACTGCTTTCTGGGGCGGGGGCGCGGCGGGCAGGTCAGGAGGCTGGCAGCTGCCCTCTTCAACAAAATCACTGATGCTGGAGTCGCCTGAGTCATCACTCAGCACCAGGATATTGTTGGGGAGGACGGCCGTGCGGCGTCCGGGGCTGGCGGGGCCACGTGTCCAACACCACTTCTTTCAGCATGTCCCCCGGGCCCCCCGGGGCTGGGTATCGTGGCTGCCAGGGGAGCCCTCCCTCCCGCTGCGGGGCCAGCTAAGTCCTCCCGTCGCTGCCTGAGGGACGCAGAGGGCATGGGGCCGGTGCGGGCACTCTGGGCAGTGGCTGCTGCCTGGGGAACAGAGGACAGGCCAGGAGGACAGTGTGGGGTTCTTCACTTAATCCTGCAAAGCGGACGTCAACCCCTATCTCGCCGATTTTTAAGAAATTCAGAATTCTTTTGCGAGCTGGCTGTCGGATGCCGTGTAAGCACGGCCTGGTCCATCCTCACAGCACCCGCCAAGGCGGAGTCGCCCAAATGTCCCTTCCTCCGGGGAGGGGCTGAGGCACAGGGTGAACCCACCCAAGGTCATGGCAGAGCGGGGACCCGGCCCCAGGGCTTCCCAGCCCCGGGACACCTGGCCCTCACCTGTGCACGTAGTTGTGGCGGTGCAGGTGCAGGACGCCGCAGGCCACCTCACAGGCCATGCGCTGCAGGGTCAGGGGGTCAGGGGCCATGGACTCTGTCACCCGGCAGCTCCGCAGGTAACCCTTGAGGTCTCCCTGCCAACAGGGAGCGCAGCGGGTCACCAGCCAGCTGGGGAGGGGGCACCAGCTCCCTGGGGGACCCCACGCACCCACCTCCCTGTCACCACCCCCAGACGCGAGGGACAGGGGCACAGCTGGGTGCTGCTGCCCACAGTGACCAGCCCCTGGGAGGGCCGTGTGCCCAGCGAGGGCCAGGCCCCGCTCGGAGCTAAGGGGGCAGATGGGCCCCCAGGGCTGCCGGGACGCCCTGTGCTGGACCTTGGGGACCATAGGCAGGTGGGGGCAAGCGGCTGTCGGCCCCCAGCCCCCTCCTGACCGATCTGGGTCACCCTGCCCCTGCGGGCCTCCTCTGGGGGGTTGGGGCAGGGCCCTCCAGGATCCTGCTTTAGGGGGGTGTGAGGCCCACAGGGGCTGGCACCACACACCGGCAGGGCAAGCGAGGCCCAGCTCAGCAGAGGCCACTGGTAGCCGGCTGGGGGAGGGCAGACGGGGCCGCAGGCGACGACTCACCAGCGGGCAGAACTCCATCACCAGCAGGTAGGGCGTCACCTCGGCGCACTGCGCCAGGCACTGGAGCAGGTTGCTGTGCTGCAGGGCCCTGCGAGAGCCCAGAGGAGGGGGTGGTGGCCGGGGGCTGTCACGGGCTGGGCCCCCCGCAGCCCACCCCGCCTCGGCTGCCCCGCTGTGCCCACCTGTGTGGCTGCGCCTCCTCCAGGAAGTGCACCTGCTCCTGCACGCTGGCACTGGCCTTCAGCTCCTTGACCACCACCTGCGCGCTGCTCACGCCCGAGTTCACCTCCCCCAGGAACACCTGCAGGACAGGCGTCACCGCAGCCGCCCCTCCCCAGCAGGGGCTGCCAGACCTTCCTCTTCTGCTGCCCCACCCCCAACAAGCCACGTCTTTCTGTGCCTCAGTTTACTGATTTGCAGCATGAGTCTGTCCCTCCCAGTGACCCCTTCCGACTGCGGTACTCTGAGTCTTTCATGTTATTCCCCCGAGGCCCCAGCTGTGCTCGCGCTCTCCGGGTTTCTGCAGCGAGGAAGAGGAACTCCGTCGTCCCAGCCAGGGTGGGGGTCCGGGGAGAAGCCTGGACCACCCCTCCTCAGGCTCCTCTCAGCCCCTCTGGCACTGGGACCAGGGAGGGGCTGAGGCAGACTCTGAGGAACCCCCCGGGAGGGGCCCCAGCAGGGCACAGGGCCTTGGGAGGCGCCTCCGGTGGAGTTACACCCAGGAAAGCAGGTCTGCACCCCGCCCGTCCCAGCGGACACACTCACCTTCCCGAACCAGCCGTGGCCGATTTCCTTCAGGTACAGCAGGCTGTGCCGGCCAAGGTCCGTGGACTTGAGAAGCTGCACTGTAGCAGAGTGGAGACTCAGGGACCCCAGCACAGCCGCTCCACCCCCCAACCTGGCCCCTTGCGGGCTGCCGGTCCTGGGGAGTCGCCCCAAGTGCCCCAGTGCCACCTAGCGGGGGGCAGGCCAGACCACCAAGGCAGAGGCCACCCGGGGCCTGCCATCAGGAGCTGGGGCCTCCCGGGAGCAGAGGCGGCTGCTGCCGGGAAAAGCCGCAGACCTGCAGATGCCCCCACCCAGGCATCTTTCTGGGGAGATCTGTGGAAGGGGAGCCCAAAGTCACAGGGATGAGCTGGGCCCGAAATGGCAGGGCCTGGAGCTGGACCTGCCACATAGGCCACACCAGGCCGGCAGTGTGGCTGGGACGCAAGGCAGTGGCTCAGGGCGGGCATTGGGGCAGCCCACCCCCACCCTGCCGCAGGCTGGCATCCCCGCGCTGGGCGCACCAAAGACCCCTTTGTTGGGGGCTGCTTGGCACAGCCCTGCACGGAGCACACTAGGCCCATTCTCCCGCGGGCAGCTGGCTGAGGTCAGCGGGAGGTAGGGTCAGTGAGGGCTGGGAGGAAGGGGCCAGGGCTGGCCAAGCCCACGCATGCCCTGCCCGAGCCCCGAGGGATTCCCTGAATTCTGCTCCCACGTCGACTGCCCAGGGGCCAGTGGGTGCGCTGCGCGTGGCTGCCAGGAGTGTCCAGGGGAGGGGCTCCTGCCAGGGCCCAGAGAATGTTGACTGATGCTGAGCAGGATCTGGGGGCTCCCGCTAGGCTGTGTCCGAAGCCCCTGTGTCCTGACTCTGCTGGGCACACCACCCTCCAGCCCTGGGGTGTCCAGGCTCCTGACCATGGATGCGGGGACAGTGGCAGAGCAGGATTGTGTGGACAGAAGTGGCACCTCCCGGCACTGCCTGGCTGTGCTCACCCTCTGTGGCCTCCAGAGGGGCTGGGACCCCTGCCCAGGCTCAGAGCCCTTAACCTCTGGGGCCACCCTCCCAGCCTCCCCCCCAAATCTCTCCACCCTGGAAACAGGTGTCCCCTAGAAAGCTGTGACCAGAGATGCAAAAAATGAAGAAAATAGGCAACCACTGCCCTCCTCCGGGTCCTCGCCCCCGTGTTCCCGGAGACCATTCTCCAGGAAGGCCAGAGGCTCTCATGAGGTATGTGGGCAGCCGCGGCCCTCGGGCCTGCTGACAGACCAGGCCCCGACTCCTGCCGCACTGGCGACCCGACCCTGCCTCCGGGAGACTTGGGGGCCAGAGGGGGACGGGCAGGACACCCTGGGCCTGGGAAGTGGCGGCTAGTGGTCCTTCCTAGGTCTACTCTAGAACCCCAGGCCACGGTGAAGGCTAGACTCTCGGGGCAGGTGGTGTGGGCTACTCCTTGCCACGGCAATGGCCCTGGTGCCAACAGGGCCCCCCCAGGGCCAGCAGTGGCTCCACTCTCTGGACTGACACCCCTCCCTCAGTGTTCCCGGAGGAGCTGGGGGTGGACAGTGAGGAGGGGCAGTCCTTGGCTAGAAGCTTCCCCAGAGCCAGCCGGAAGCCAGAGACCCCCACGCACTGCCCAGGCTGCAGGACTGGACGGAGAGGGGTCCCCGAGCTCAGCCATTTCCCCAGCATCAGCCGAGGGGCAGCGACCACAAGACGTGGCAGAGGCAGCCCATGGCCCGTGGAGGCCACAGCAGGCCTGCCTGGGCCTGCGCCCGCCGGCCCGGACCCCCATCCCGGGCCTGAGTGAAAGGCCAGTTCATGGCTGCCCACAGGGTCCCACACCACCCCCGCTCCAGCCGGGCACAATGGAGCCCGTGTCTCCGCAGGCTGGTGGTGCCAAGGGGCAGGAATCTGGGGTCAAGCATCTGAGGACTGCAAAAGAGCTGAGCCCCCACCCCAGCATGTGGGCGGCTATGCCCAGGACTGGCGAGCAGCCAACCTGCCCCCCTCCGGCCAGCACCACCACTGCCCCTCGGCTGGCCAGACCCTCGGAGCAGGGTGGAGTGCGGCCCAGCCTGCTGACAGCCGGTCCCAAGCCTGGAAGGGGCCACACACCCTCAGCCCCACAGCCCGGCCAGGTGCGGCCCGTGGCCCCAGGTGCCTCAGCCCCCTGCCCCAACCTGTGCAGCTCACCCGGGGCCTGCCCCGCCGACCCCCTCGCCCAGCACCGCTCCCGAGGGAGAGCTGGGGTGAGGCCCGCGCCCTACCTGGCACACTCACCTGAGCGCCCCGGCTGCTTGGCCATGGGCAGGGAGACCTCGGTGAGCGGCAGGACGTACACGTCGGGCCCGTTCTGTGCTGCCGCAGCCGGGGAGCCCTGCACTGAGAAGTCAGCCGCATACTCCTCCCCCTCCACATTCTCAAACTCCTGCAGGCCAGGCCGGTGGGCGCGTGAGAGGCTCCTGCAGGCCGGGCTGGGGCCGCTCCAAAAGCCTTTCTTCCCAGCCCAGCTCCTGCCCCTGCCCCAGCATGGGCAGCCCAGGCCCAGGCCCAGCCCCACATGGGGGACGGGGAACCAAGGGACCGAAGGCGAGGGACAGAAGCTGGCCCCCCTGCCCAGCCAGGACTGGCCCCAACACCCCTCAGCCCCCAAACACCCCCCTGGCAGCCCCTCACCCGGGCCCCACCAATAGCCCCCCTGCCATGGGACAGCACCCCCGCCCTGAAGTCCTCTGGGAGAAGCTCCTCCCTCTGCCAGGACAAGGGGCATTCCTGGGCACCCCGGAGCAGCAGCCCCCCAGCCATCCTCACCCTGTCGGGCACCCCACCTACCAAGGCCATCTGCCCGAGACGGCCCTTGGACCTCATCCCCGGTGGCCACACCACCTCCCTGAGCTCCTTAAGAGCCTGGCTCTGGCAGCCCTGGACGGTGCTGCTCCTGGCCGGGCTGCTATTTTGAAATGCGGCGGCCGCACCTGTCTAGGGGAGACCCCACCCCCAGGTGCGGAGCACATTCCTGAGCCCAGAGCCAAAGTCCCCAAGGAAGTCCTGGGCTGATTTACAACTGCTCCCTGAGCACTGGGTGCAACCTCTCTCTCCATCCCTCCCCACAACCCCCGGGGAAACTGAGGCTCAGAGGGGTGAGGGCCACCCACTCCGGAGCTCATGCTCCTGTGGACAGACAGCTGGCCTGGGACGGGGCAGCCTGAGCCCCTCGCATGGCTGTGTGACCCGGGGACCCTCCTTCCTCTGGGCCTTGGTTTTCTCACTGCAAAGCGAGGCTGGAGGCTGCCGGGATTCCAGTCCCGGCCTGCGTGCTGAGAGGATGGGAGAAGGGGGCTGGTCTCCCCCTCCCCAGGGCCCAGAGACCACCCCCAACCTCCCCTGGGTCCTCTAATGCCACACCCTGGCTCTACTGGGGGCCCCAGACGCCCACCCCTCACCCGGGTCAGCCCCGGCTGCAGCCCATTACCTGCCGCCCGGGGGCCCGGGGCCGGCGGGCACAGCGGGCGATCAGCACAGCGTGAGCATTGGGGCCTGCCCAGCACCAGCCCCCAGAGCCCAGGAGGGAGCCCACTGCGGAGGCAGGCCCTGCCGCGGAGGCACGCTGGTGCTGGAATGTTCCGGGCACCATGTTCCGGAGGAGGAGACGAGGGCGCAGGGGAGGGGCTGTTCTGGCCCAGTCTGGGGCCTTATTCTCCTGGGCCATGAGGGGGGCAGCGTATACAAAGGCCCGCAAGCACCCCCCCGGGTCCCCACCCCACCTGCCCCAACAACCTTGAAGCTCTGGTCTCAGGATCTTCTGGAAAGACGCCTGGTGTTGCCGGGCCCAGCCCCCGGGTGCCAGCAGGCCGGAGGATGGAGACCCTCAGGCACACAGCTCCCCCAGGTTGAGGGGGTCTTGGCCCACCTCGGAGGGTTCCGGAAGATGAGCGAGCGGGCAAGTGTGGGCTTTGGAAAAGGCAAGGGCCACGTGTGTTTTCCTCACCTGCCAGGTGGGCCGGTGCAGCACCCACGGCCCCCTCCTGGGACTCTGGGGCTGTCTCCCTGAAAGTGGGGTGACGCTGGCTGGGGCAAGGGTCACTTAAGAAGGAGCCCCCAAAATACACCAGGGGCACTGTGCTGGGCCACCCTGACCTCTCCGAGAGCAGGAATCTGACCTCCAGCCCTGGGGAGCTGGCCCACATGGGCGAGAGTGACGGAGGTCCCTGGCCAGGCCGCAGTTTGCGCGTTGGCAGGAACGTGGCCCACACTGACTCTGGGGCAGGTGCCTCTAGCTGGGGTTCTTAGCCCGGTGCCTCTCTGCCTGGTCCTCCCTGCTCAGAGCTGCAGCTGGCCCTGTGGTGGCCACAAGGGCTCGCAGGGTGGGGACAGCATCTGGGCGCTGTCCTTGGGACAGGAGGCCTCTGCTCCAGAATTCAGCCTCCGGAGGGCGGCTCAGTGAGGGCGCTGTGCACCAGCTCGCCCCACACAGCCTGACTGCAAGTGCTGGAAGCTTTCAGTGCCGGGACGCCCGTCTGGGCACCTTTGGTCTCCTTTTGCTGCCTCGGGTGAGCAGCAAACCGAGGGCCCTGCAGGTGCAGCTCTGCCACGGGAGTCGGGGCCTCTGGGAGGCGAGCCCCTCCCACGCCAGCGCAGGGGCCCTGCAAAGCCACCCTCAGCCGCACCCCCGCAGAGGGCACCCAAAGTGGTGGAAGCGGTGGCCAGCGTCCCTGAGAGCCCCCACGGTGGCCTGGGGCACCAGCAGCCACCTTGGTGGCCCAGGAGGGAAAGAAGCTCAGGGCCACGTGGACCTGAGAGAGCCCCAGCCCCAGGATCCTGCGGGCAGCCCCGCAGTCCCCAGCCCTCACCTTGAACCCGATGCCGCCCTTCTTACAGCACAAGCAGGCCAGCATGAGGACGATGACGCTGAACAACCCTGAGAAAGACACAGCCACCACGGCCAGGGAGGACGACCAGGGGAGCTCGCTGAGCGGCGCGCCGTCTGCGGGAGAGCAGCGCGGTTGGGGGCGGCCTTGGCCGGCCCGCTGCACCCACTGCCCCAAGGTGCCAGATTCAGATGCCCCTTGTCCCTGCTGGGGGACCCGCCAGGACCCAGCCCCCACCCCCCCCCAACCCCTGCAGCCAGGGCCGGGCCTCAGCACCGTCCCAAGACCCCACGGGCAGCCAGGGCAGGCGGACAGGCCTGCAGTCCCACGGCTGGCCACTGGGCGCCGCTCTGGCCTCAGCGGGTGACATTGGGTTGGCAAAGCGGCCACAGCCTGCCCAGCGCCTGACTCTGGGGTTCACGGGCACCCTTCTGGGAGGGCAGGGTCTCGAGGGCTGCAAGGGGCCCCTGTCTCTCCTGGATTCCAGTCACAGACCCTGCCAAGCAGGGGAGATGGTGGAGCTGGCCACGGTCCCCGGCCACGTGCCAGGCTCTGCAAGGGCGTCAGGGCCCTGAGATGGTAAGCCTTTCCAGCCTCCCAGAAAACACGGCGCTGTATCTGGGGCAGCAGGTCCCCCTGCGTCGCCCACACCTCCAGCTCATCCCCTGATGAACCCACGCTGGGCCCCTGGGGCGCTTCTGGGCTGCGGTCAGCAGGGAGCCTCTGCAGCACCTGGTCCGCGTGGGCACCCTTGTCCCGGGGGGGACCGACAGCACGACCTGGGTGCCCCAATCCCAGCTACTGAGCCAGAGCCACTGCCACACTAGGGCCCCCGAGCAGACCTGGACCTCTGGGGACACTTGGTGGGCCTGGTGCCCACAGGATGGCAGTGGCCAGCCTGGGCGTCTTCTGGACAGAGGAGACAGCACACTGACCTGGCAGCTCCACCCCGGCCTGCCCCGTCCCACCACACCCGGCTCCAACTCATGCCCCCTTCTCTGGCCACTGAGCAGGGCAATCTCTCAGGACCCCGTCACCACCCAGCACACCCACTGAGGCAGCTGCCACTTCTACCCCGCCAGGCAAGGAAACGGAGGCTCAGCAGAGGTGAGGGGCTGCTGTGGTGGCACAGCTGACCTCGATTGGCGTGCTTCCGCCAGGGCTGTGGGCTAACAGGCATCTGGGAGGGCTGCCTGGAGGCGATGTGAGCCCGAGGACCTGGAAGATGGGGTGCGTGCGGCCGGCTTCCTGCTCAGGTTGCCAGGCCGTTCCCCACACCCACACGGGGAAGAGGGGCCTGGGGCAGCCTGGAGAGGGGGCCGGGCAGGGCTGGGGCAGACAGGAGGGCAAGACCCAGGTCACCACGGCAGGGACGCCAGCTCGGCCTGCTCGTGGAGAAGACCCCCGCGAGGGCAGCCGCACCCAGGGGGCCGGGCCATGTCCCTGACCCCACAGGGCTGCAAGCGGAGCCCTCAAAGGTGAGGTTTCTGGGGGGGGTGCACAGGTGAACCCCCACACTCTGCAGACCCCCACTGTGCAGTCACACGGGGGGCCCCCCACAGCGTGGATGCGCGGGGGCTGAGCAGCTGGCACCCCCAGGAAGCAGCCGGCGCCCTTGAGGACCGTGCTGTTGCCATGGCACCCTCCCTGCTCCATCTGTGCCCGCTGGCGTCACTCGCTCCCCTCCTGCCACCTCCACCCACACTCTCCTGGTGGCCAAGGATCCCCAAGCAGCCGACCCTTCCCACGTGGGATACACTGGCTGAGTGCACAAGCCCTGCTGCGGCCCTGGGGCCTGGGGCTGGTCTCCGGTCCTCAGAGACGGCAGCGCACGCCACAGTCCGGCGCCCAGAGCACCTCAGGGCCAGGCTGTCTGCTGGGCAGAAGCCGCCCTGGGAGACCCATCCTCAGCTTCCGCCTCAGCCACCCAGGTCCTCTTCCCGTGACCCCATGCCCTCCAGGGCACCCTCCCACCGTCCCCCGCTGACCTGCAGCAAGCCCCAGTCACAGGGCTGGGCGGGAGCGGGGCCCCTCCGCACAACGTGCTGGCTCAGCGGAGAGTGAAGGTGGCAGGTCAGGCACAGTGGGCCTCCCCACCCCCTGTGCCCGGAGCCCCCACCTGGGCCAAGAACAGTAGAAACCACAGCCACCCCCCACCCACCGAGGGCCATGGCGTGTATCAGGAGCTGCGCCCGGAGAACCTTCCCTCAGACCCGTTACCACCGTTTTGCAGAAGAGGACGCTGAGACCTGGGGAAGTTAGTGGCTCGGTCAGGGTCACCCACAAGCCTGTGCCCCCCGACAGCCAAGGCAGGACCTCAGGCGGTGGAGGAGGGTTCCCACAGCCCCTCAGCTGCAGGCTGTACCCCAGTCCCACCGGCTCTCGACTGCCCTGACGCCCTGAACCGCGGACACCGCTGCCCCTGCACGACGGGCGCCTTCCCGCCCTCTCAGCTGGGCCGCTGCTGCCTGGCCCCGGCCGTCAGCTCCTAAGGCAGACACTGAGCGCCAGGCCCAGTACCCCGAGGGCCATGACGCCTGTTGTAACAACACAGCACACATACACGCCCACACACGTGGGCACACACGCAAACGTGTGCGAACACAAACGTACAGACACTTGGCACACGCACGCAACCACACGTGTGACCACAAGCTCAGACACACTGTACACTGGCCCACACGCATGAACATGCACGTCCAGACGTGCACATGCACACCCCCCCACACGTACATGCACGCGTGCAGTCATGCACACACATGCCCTCGTCCGGCCCCCACAGCAAGCCAGGGAGGCCTGTGGGGTCTGCTTGAGGCCACAGAGGGCAAGAAGGGAAGTGTCAGCTGGACCCTCATTCCCAGAAACTCACGCCCGGGATGACAAAAGCTGCACACGGCGCTATTGTTTCTGAAACCTCTTTAAAAGCCCATTTAAACACACATCACGTGTCCGACTCTTCCACACCTGGCTCCAACACCGGCCTCCCCCAAACGCTTTGGCTCCTGCCTGGCCTTGCCATGGCCGCCGATCTCATCACGCCTCCACATGACCCTAAGCAAGCAGCTGCACTGAAGCCACGTGGAACCAGGCCCCCAGCCTGCCACCCCCGATGGTGCCCCGGCCCCCGCGACGCTGTCCACTGGGATCCCCAGCCACAGTGAGAACACACGCGGCTCCCGCTCACCAACAGCTGGGGGTGCTGGTGGGAGCCCGCAATCGCTACCCCCGACAGCAGTACGCACATGAGTGCCCAGACCGTGGCTCCATAATGCCACCACCCCCTAAACGGGGGTCCCCAACCTATGGTGAGTTGTATAATTATGTCATTATATATTGCAGTGTAATAGTAATAGAAATAAAGTGCACAATAAATATAATGTGCTTGAATCATCCAAAACCATCACCCCTCCCCGCCAGTCCGTGGAAAAATTATCTTCCATGAAAACAGTCCCTGGTGCCAAAAAGGTTGGGGACCCACCCAGATCCTGATAGCCCTCGAGTCCTCCATTCACCAGCCTTGTCACCTGCATGAATCAGCACCGCTCGGACCCCCAGGTGGTGACGACTGCTAGGTTCCTTCCGCACCTGCTGGTCGGCCTCCGCTGACCATGTCACCTTGGGTGGCAAAAGGGACTTTGCAGATGTGATTAAGGTCAGGCCCTGGCAACAGGCAATCGGCGTGGATCATCAGGTGAGCCTCACGCCATCGCAGGGGCCTTGGGAGCAGGAGGCACAGAGTCAGAGTGGGCAGGAGATGTGCCCCGGGGACACGAGGGAGGGGCCTTGGGAGCAGGAGGGGGCCCTGAGGGACCCTCCCCTGGAGCCTCCGCATGGAACCGGCCCCCAACACTTAAATGTCTGACTCCGGAAGTTAAAATAATAAGCTTCTGCAGTGTAAACCACCAAATCCACAGGAATTGGTTACAGCAGCCGTAGGAAACTAATATTAATACAACAGCCCTTCCAGGTGGTTCTGCCAGTGGCCAAGCAAAGCCCTTGAGGCAAGGCCTGGCCAGAGCACCTGCCTCCTGGGGCACAGGACAGGGCTGACACATGGGGGTGCCCAGAGAAAGCGCGTCCAGACACGTGGGTCCCAGCAGGCCAGGTGTCAGTGCTCAATGTGACACTCAGATGTGGTCCCGAGGGTGGGGGGCGAGGGCGTGTCTGCCCACAGTGGCTGGATGTGCTGCTTGTCTGGAGTCACAGGGTGGGCAGGGCCAGTTCACCGTGGAGGTCACCCGGGCCAGGCACCATCGGCAGGTTTAGCCGGGCCAGGCTAGCCCGCGAGTCAAGATCAACGTCCGTTCAGCCGCTGTCCAGCTCTGGGGCTGAGCACCGGCTCTGCCGCGGGGAGGAGGGAGAAGGCAGGGCCCAGGCCAGAGGGAGGTGGGCAGGGGCGGGGGGGGGGGGGAGAAAGGTGCAAAGGCAGTGAGTGGCTCTGATTCCAGTCCCCCCCGCCTGGTGAGGACCTACCCACTCACCCTGCATGGCCTCGTAACCACGGTGTCCCCTGCAGGGAGGTGGTGGACCCATCATCCACTGTGACCCTCACCCCCACCAGGCGGCACCCTCTGGCCACTGCACACGCGAGGGCCACACGGTTCAGATGGCAGGACCCTCCCCGGGGACGCTGGGCCTGTGGGCAGAGTGGCAGGCAAGCCCCACACACTGTGCTCCCAGCACCAAACGTGCGCGTGGTCGGGGCGGGGTGGGGGGGCGCTTGCTCAGAAGGCACAACTTGGGAATCCCCCAGCCCCCCAGAGTCCTGGCATGTGGCCTTTCCTAGGAAGGCCACCGGGAGAATTGCAGGAGTGGCCTGGCTGAGGTTGAGGGTGACCCCTGGCCACACCCCAATAGGCGATGCCCCCTGCAACAGCAGCCTGCCACGTCCAGGCAGAAACCGCAGCCTCTGGCACCCCATCCAGGGAAGCCTGCGTGGGCCCCGGGGACCTGGGATGTGTCGCCTGACCCGGCCCAGCACCTGCGTGACTGTCCCAGGACTGAGAGTACAGGGCCCCCAAGGCTGAGAGCTGTGAAGTTTTCTGTGCAGGGTCCAAACCACTGCCCCGCCCTGTTCAGGTCTGCCTGGGGCCACGATGACCCGTCCCCCATGTCCACGCAGTTTCCTCCATGTCCCCTCTGTGTGCTCTGTGTCCATGCCCAGCCCCCTCAGCCTCTCTGGCCCCACGGAGTCTCCTTCCTCAGCACTGTCGCCCGGAATGAGCATCCCCCAGCCCCGGTGAGGCCAGGACTATGTGGAGTCCAGGGGCTCCAAGGTGGGGGAGGCCCCGGGGTGAGACCCCTATGGGATAAGGTGAAGCCTCCACTCTTTCTGCTCACACCCCCTGTTCTTGAACTTTGGGCCCTGCCTTCCAGGGGCTCCAGGCTCTGCCCACCCATTAGACATGGCCCCTGCCACCCCGTGGGAGCAGGAGTGACCCTAGACCCTGGCTCAGCCTGGGGCTCCGAAGCTCCCGGCCTTGTCTGCACAGCCCCTGCATGCTTCCTCCTTCTGAGCCACCTTCACCAGGGGCCGGAGCCGCTGGGACCTCTGGGGACCCCCATTCGGCACCCTCATTCCCTGCTCAGACCTTCGAGTGGCTGCTGGCGTCTGCTGCACCCTCTAGCAGTGGGGGCCCCTCCCTCTGAGGCTGTCCCTCTCATCTTGGCTGGTCCTGACAGCCAGGGTCCCCTTGCACAGACCAAACCTGGGTCTGCACCCAAAAAATGCCACCAAAATGTCCAAAAAATCACCCAAACGGGCCAGGAGAAGCAAAGATGCAAACAGGAGCTAGGAACCCCCCGCCCGCCCACTGCGGGTGCAGCTCTGTGGTCGGAGCCGGGAAGCGCAGACGGGACCCTGGGAAGAAGCTGGCCACAAGTCAGAGGGCCTGCGGTTGGCCGAGAGCACGAGGTGGACCCTGACTCGACCCTGGGAGGGGCGGTCAGCCTGGGGAGACTGGGCAGGAGGGGCCGCCCGCCCCCTGCCGGCAGAGGAGTCTTTTCATTGTCATTATATCGAAGCTTCCGTTTCTATCAGACTGGTTGGCTCAGGAAGGAGCTCGGAGTCCAGCTCCCTCCTGTGACACACGGTTGTAAAAGTCAGACACACTCGCACCCGTGAAAACAATGCTTGGAGGAAACTCCAAACAGGTGAAAGGAGCTAAAACATTTTGGAAAAATAGCAGCAGAGGAAGGAAACTCGTCTTTCCAGCTATCAAAGTCACAAAAGCTTCACCGATTGAACCCGCACCGCGGCGTGCATGGTGAGCCGGCCAGGGTCCCGCCGCGCCCGCCGCTTCCCCTCACACCACGCGCGGGGGCACCTTCAGGCCGATTACATCTTTCTAAGTCAAATTATAGCATCTGAAAAGAGGACAGGTAAACAGCTTTCTTCATGGAAAGGGTTTTGAGCTCAAAGCAATGGAACGGATCAGGGAAGAAAAGATCGAAGGGTTTGGCTTCGTAAAAATGTGTGTTCGATAAAAGCCCTCAGGTTGGCAAACCAGGAAAAGACTTAGAATGCGTCAAAGCGCTGCCGTCATCACCACACGGAGCGCACGATTGGCAAAATATAAATCGTGCTTCAAGATCCCAGAGTGTGAACAAGCGAATTACGTAAAGTCGGCCCACAAATGAGGAAGTGCAAATTGTCACAACCACAAGAGAATGATCAGCCTCCATCGCAGTCACAGAAATGCAATCGGAACGCGACGACCTGCCTCTGGATAGCAGGGACTTTACCAGCAGGGAACCCGCACCAGCCACCGCGCTCTGCTGGGTGCCAAGTCGGAACAGCCCTGCAGCCCTGCCTTCTCTTTAGCCACGTAATTCCACGTCTGGGAATTTACTGGAAACTTAGACTGGGCACGGTGGCTCAGGCCTGTAATCCCAGCAATTTGGGAGGCTGAGGTGGGAGGATCGCTTAAACCTACGAGTTTGGGACCAGCCCGGACAACACAGCAAAACCCCATCTCTAACAAAAAAAATGGAAAAAATACATTAGCTGGATGTGGTGGCTCATGTCTTTAGCCCCAGCTCCCCAGGAGGCTGAGGTGGGAGGATCGCTGGAGCCCAGGAGTTGGAGGCTGCAGTGAGCTGTGATCGCACCACTGCACTCCAGCCTGGTGACAGAGTGGAGACTCTGTTTCAAAAAAAAAAGAGAGAGAGAGAAAAGAAGAAAAGAACCTAGAAGACACACAAATCCAGAATAAAAACGCGTTAAAGACTGAGAATATTAATGCCACAGATGGAAAAGGCATTTGCACAAAGATGTTCATTGCCGTGGTGTTTATAAGAGTGAAAAGCAGCCTGAACGTTCAACAGTGAAACAATGACAAAATAAAAACAACGGTACGTCTGCAAAAATAGCCACGAAGAGTGACTTTAAGATGTTTTAAATAAATGGGGAGACATCAGTAGTGTTATTCGGATTAAAAGAAGCCGGGTACACGAGCATGCAGGCGCAGGGAAACGATTGTTATCTCGGCTGCAGGGTCGTGCTCACAGGTGTGCGCACAGTACGTGTGCGTGTACGTGTATCTGACGAGCTTTGACATCTCTCCCGTGTAGACGTGTCAAAACTGGCCAAATTATCCACGGCAGACACCTGCAACTCAGTCTGCTTCAACTGTACCCCGACAAAGCTGGAAACAAGAAGCAGGACATGGCCTGTTAATAAATCCTGATCACGACGATGTCAAAAAACAAAAGAAGCTAGAAGAAAACATCCCAAAATGTGAACAGTGGCCGTTTTGGGTTTCACTCTGCACTTTACACGTTTTCTACAATCAGCAGGCAGCGCCTGGCATCAGATGGTCTATAATTTTATTTAATTATCACCCAAACCCAACGCCGTCACTCCCTGATGCTCCGGTGCACACAGAATGGGACCCAGACGCCCGCCCTGGGGTCTCCGTCCGCCCTCTGCCGCCCCGCCCCCACCACGCTCAAACACCCTCCCACCCCCACCCCCAGCCGCCCCTTGGCCTGGGCTGCGGCCCCCCTGGCCTCCCGCAAAGCTGCTTGCAGGGGCCGTGAGACGCCCTCCCTGGTCCACACCCCACCCAGGCTGCTCACAGCAACCTTCCACCGGGCCGGCCAGCCTTGAGGCCACACACGGCCAGGGACAAGGTACCCAGGGACACTGGCCGGGCCATGCAGCCGGGCCCCTGTGGGTACCCGCAATGGAAGGCCCCGGGCACAGGGGGGAGGGGACGCTGACACTGACGTGCCCAAGGCAAGCCTGGGGCAGGTTGGGGTGAACGGGCACACGGACACGCACTCACACACGTCTACAGTCCTGCTCGGAGCCAGCCTGCAGGGAAACGCTAACCCACCAGTGAGGAGGATGGTCGTGGCTGGTACCCCTCAGGGGGAAGCACCGGCCCATGTCGGCAAGGTGTCCCCACGTGATGGGGACGCGGGATGGAAGGCGGAGGTGCCTCTGCCAGGCAAACAAAGGGGCAGCCACCCAGGCTCTGTCCCGAGGCCAGTGGACAGCCAGCGTGCAGATGAGACAGCACCCTGAGAGCACTTGAGGCTGGAGCAGCCCTGCCAGCCTCCGGCACCTTCCCGGCACCTGTCCCTCAGCCTGTCCTGGGCTGCGCCACGCGGCCCTGACCCTGCCCCTCCTCCCCGGCCCTGGCCTCCAGCCTGGACACCAGCCCCGATGCCAGCCCCTCCCGACCCATTCACTGGCTGTTCCCGGGCATCCCAGCTCCTGATGCGGCCCCACCCCCACGGCACACCCAGACCCCCAGCAGGAAGCCCCGGCCTCTGGATTCCTGTCTTCTCCCCACACCCAGCCCAGGGCCCCAACCTCAGCCCTGCGGCCACCAGCCCACCAGGACGCTGATCACGCCTTCCCAGGGGTCTGCGGCTGCCACCCCCACGGCCGTCCCGACCCAGGCCACAGTACCTTCTAAAAGCACTGCCCTGACGCCCCCAGCCCCCCTGGGTGCCGGCCCCCGCCAACCGCCAGGCTCACAACAGCCCCGGCCCCCAGCACCCAGGCGCAGTGGGCTCCCTCCTCCAGCCTTGCCGCGTGTCTGCTTGTCCAGGGCCCCCACCAGGACACGCCCAAGACACAGTTCTCAGGAACCCTGCCAGAAAGGGTGGCCAGCCCCCACCAGCCACACAACGCCCAGTGCCTCAGTTTCCCCAGGCTACCCGGAGCAGCATGCCCTGCTGTGTGGTCCAGCAGCTGCTGCTCTGAGGAAGAAGAGTGAGCAATCTGATTTGTGAGGAGGGTTGTGACTGCCGTTGGGGCCTGAGACAGCCCCTGTGCCTCACCCGCTGTGTGGCGGTGGGATGGGGGTCCGGGCAGGGCCTCGGGGCCCCACAGTGCTGTGCGAGTGGCGGAGAGTGTCTGGCTGTGGTGGGGGTCCCGAGGACAGTGGCCTGTTGTGGAGGTGGCCCCTGTTCTAGGAGGGTTGGGGTGGCTTCCCCAAAGGACAGGTGAGGAACAGGGCTGTGGACACCGTGGGGTGTTCCTGGTGGCAGAGCAAGGTCGGCAGGGGCAGAGCAGTTAGCCACGAGGGGGACACTGAGGTGCATGGGGCTGGGGCAGAGCTAGCCCCCCCAGCCCAGTGTGGACTCCCTGGTGTCACACTGCTCAATTACAGAACATTTATTGAGGCCAGGCGCGGTGGCTCACGCCTGTGATCCCAGCACCCTGGGAGGCCGAGGCGGGAGGATTGCTTGAGGTCGGGAGTTTGAGACCAGCCTGAGCAAGAGCGAGACCCCATCTCAACCAAAAACAGAAAGAAATTAATTGGACTGCTAAAAATATATACAGAAAAAAATTAGTTTGGCATGGTGGCACATGCCTGTAGTCCCAGCTACATGGGGAGGTTGAGGCTGGAGGATCCCTTGAGCCCAGGAGTTTGAGGTTGCTGTGAGCTAGGCTGATGCCACGGCACTCTAGCCTGGGCAACAGAGTGAGACTCTGTCTCAAAAAAAAAAACCACCCCAACCCTCCTAGAACAGGGGCCACCTCCACAACAGGCCACTGTCCTCGGGACCCCCACCACAGCCAGACACTCTCCGCCACTCGCACAGCACTGTGGGGCCCAGAGGCCCTGCCCGGACCCCCATCCCACCGCCACACAGGGGGTGAGGCACAGGGACTGTCTCAGGCCCCATCGGCAGTCTGATGGGGCCTCCCTGCCCAAGGCGGCCAGTGGCACGACTCTCGGGACATCAGAGGAGCTCCAGCCCCTCCCCCTGCAGTGATGCAAACAGGATCTCGTGTAGGAAGGACTGGCGCAACCCCGGGGCGTGCCACTGAGCTCAGGGCCAGGCAGCACTGAGGGGGTGCTGATGTCCCCAGTGGCTGACACCTGTCACAGACACCCCTCCTCCCGCCTCCGGGCTGGAGCAAGTAGTGGATTTTGGGGGCTCCTGGGGCAGGCAGGGGAGGGGGAGGTTCCAGCTCTGGGGGACAGGGGTTGGGGGCAGGGTTTCCTTGCAGAAGTTTGCCCAGGGGCCCGGACACGGAAGCTGCTTCTGAGAGGAACAGAACTCCCCAGTGGGGACAAGGAGTCCCTTTTCCAGGTGGAGAAAAAGACCGTAGTCTGGGCACTACGCAGCAAGGCCAAACACCCCTGGGCAGGGCCAGGCCCCGCTCACCCGTCTCGCTGTGGCTGTCTCCTCCTCAAATCCCTGAGTGACGTGGAAAGACACCCGCCCAGCCCAGAAACAAGAGGACCCGGGAGGCTGAGATCAAGCACTGACTCATCTCCGCAGCAAGGGCTCCTGGGGCCGGGGCGCCGCGGCGGGGGTCTCGCACACACACGTGCTCGCGTGCATCGCAGGGCCGCGGCCACCTGAGCCCCAGGCCCCCACAGCCTCCCACCCTGGCCAGTCCCTTGGGCCCCTCTCCCCAAAGCCTCCCAGGACAGAGGCTGTGTCCAAGGACGCCCCCGGCCCAAGAGCTGGAGCTGCGCTGGGAGTGATTATGGAAGGCTCTGGGTCATAATCCCAGGAGACACAGTCCCGAATGCCATAATCCTGAATGCTGAAATCGCTAAAGAAGTCTAAATCCCCAAAGTCCAAAATCCCAAAAATCCCCATCACAGGATAGTTGCGTCGTGTTAGGCAGAAACTACCCTGTTGTCTGTACCTGGAAGCAAGGACGGAGTAAGGAAATGCGCGTGAGTGCCAGGCGGGTGGGGTGGGCTCGATGTTAGACGTCAGCTGGACCACAGAAGACACAAAGCACGAGAAGTCTCTGCTGCCGAACGACCCCATCCTCTGCCCCCTCACACGCGACGCCACGCCGGCGCCGGGCGGCTCAGCAACCCTCCAGAGCAAAGGCACTCACTGGCGTCGGGCTTCCTCCAGCGCCGCTAGGCGCGCCGCGTGGCAGATTCTCCGTGATGAGGGTCTGACTGCCAGAGAAGGCAGACATCAGCCACCAAACCGACTCAGAATCCGCGGGAGCTTCGCTGTGGCTGACGGGAGGTCCGGTTTCCACCAGGCTGCGGTCCGGGCACGAGCACGTGCCCACGGACTCCCACGTGCCCAACAGCACCAGAGGTGGGACGCTGCATCAGGGAAGGTTCACGGCCACGTGTCTCAAATCATAGAGGAATTTTGCACAGAGCAGCTCCACCTGGAAAAGGAACGTGAACGTGTTCCCCGCAGAGAGCCAGGTCCTAAAAGAAAACACAGCTACTGACCGTGGCGCGACACCTCTAGCCACAGCCCGACTGTGCCGCCCGCCAGCTCTTGCAGACGACCTCCGCGCCATGATCCATCTGTCACGTGCTTTTTCATATGTCGAATTTTCTTTTTAGTTTTCTTAGTTTTCTTGCTTTTTTAAAGGTTTTTCCCCACTATTTTAAATTGTCAACATTATTTTTTACCATCCACTATGCTGTGTGTTTCATGCTCGCCATCATTTCTGACGCTGGAGGTACACGTCTGTAGAGACTTCCGGAGAGTTCTAATTCATTTTATGCATTTTTTGCAAATTCAGGTCCAGGAAAGTGTGTTTTCACAACGTTGGCTTAGTGCATGAGCACCGTGCATGTGCGTAAAAATGTTGAAACTTCATAAAGGAAGAGGCGTCCTTTTTGCACATCTGCGTTTACGGAAGAAAATTTCTCGGCGTCTTGGCTCTCTGGGCAGAGGCGTTCATGGAGGTGACTACCAGGTTCGAGGGCTGTTCCTCGTGGTGTTTCAGATGACCACAGGTGCACACCGGGCGAACATAGTCACTGACACAGTGACACGTGTTTACACAACTCCCTTTCTCTACATGTTTGACCTGCTTCTTCGGGAATACGGTCTGCTTTCAGCTGTTGTCCAGTGTGACTGTGGTGAGCGCACCTGTTTGCGCTGCAAGATATATGCATGTTATTATCGCTTATTTTATTATGTAAAGTGGCCTATGAACTATTCAGTCTTTATGTGTTCCTCAAACAAATTCCTTTTAAAAAGTAAATACACATCCTTTAAAGAATCTTTTAAATTATTTTTTCAGAGTTGTATTTTTGGGATTTTGATCTTTTGGGGTTTCCACATTTGGGCTCGTGGTTGGCTTCTGTTGCCGAGAGCCCGTCCCAGCCGACCCCTCCTGGGGGTCTCCTCGCGCCTCTGAACAGTCAGGCGGGACATGAGGCCACACATCCCACCTCAGAAGCCACGCCAGGCCCACTGCCTTCCCAGACAGGTGAGGGGCTCGAGGGGTGTCGGAGAGAGAGACTGTGTCCCCCACAGGCCCTGGGCCCAGCCTCGCCCCAACCCAGAACCTTCCCCAGAGTCCTGCACAGGCTTGGCACCATCCGCCACATGGGCATCGGGAGACGTGTGAGCGCAGGGTAGGCTGAGATTAGATGACCATCCCCTCCAAGACAGCAGAACCCTGGCAGCCACGGCTAAGGGGAGGCTCCGCCATTTTCCCAATCGGGTATGACCCTAAACCACAAACCAGGATGCCGCAAGGTCCATAGGACACATGGGCAGACCCACCTTGACACCACGAGCCACTGGGCCTTGGGTGGGACAGGTCTACACCCACCTAAGCACACACATATGCACACACAGATGTGTACATATGCACACACCTCACACACGCGCACACGCCCCTTCATACGCACGCCCTGAAGCATGCACCGGCATCCAGCCCCACCACCAGTGCCGGGACCAGCGTCTGCTGCCTGCAGGGTCCCAGGATCCTGAAGACGCCTGCCCTGGCCCTCGACTGGCCAGCACGCAGCACGGCCCAGGAACAGAGGAAGTTCTGCCGGCTGGGGACTCACAAGTGACATCCCTCTGCTGGCACAGGACAAAGTCCTGCCTGGTCTCCATCAGCAATGGACACCCCGGGGCCCATCCCAGTCCGGGTGGAGGGTGGGTGGGTGCCCAGGATGACAGCTGAGATGCCCCTGACGGACAGAATCATAGGTGGCTCAGGGGTCTAGTGAGGACACGGTGACACGGGGCCCATCTCTCTGTTCCCGGCCTCTCCCTGCTTGGCTCCTTGGTCCTGGCCCACCCTCCGTGGGGGCTGCCCTCCTGTTCACCTGGGGGCCAGCCCTCCCATTCACCTGTGGACCAGCCCTGACACTGCCAGGCATCGGGTCGGCCCCCACAGGACGGCCTGCACAAAAGCCTGGGCTGGGGACCGCTGGGCTCCGGCTGCCAGGTCCACGGACAGACCCGCCAGGCGTCCGGGAACATGCTCGCCATAGCTACTGTCAGGCAGGACTGGCGCGCTGCCTGGAGCAGGAAGGAAAAACAGAACAGAGCCTGACGCGCCGTTCTAGCTCCCGCAGCAGCTGGACACGGTGCCATCCTCGCCCAGACCCCTCGGCAGAGCCCGGGGCGGGGACAGCTGGGGGCCCTGGCCTGCCTGTCCTGAGCAGGCCCCCAGGGCCAGGCGAGGCCTAAGCGTGGCCCCAGGTCTCAGCAGGGTCCTTTCCCCTGGTCATTCATCCCCAGGGCCAGGACCTGCCTTGTGCCAAAAAGACTCCAGGCACGTCCCCAGGAAACAGGAGGCCTACTCCGGTGTTGTGCCGGCAAACGCCTGACAGCCAGCTCCCTGGGAAACAGGGAGTGTGCCGACCCCCACCACAGTGCATCAGCTCTGGGGAGCCGCTCTGCACGCCCTGCGGTGACGCACCCCGGTGATCAGCAGGGCAAGATGTGAAGCGAGGAGCCCCCTGCCGTCAGTGTCAGGGCAACACAGTGAGATCACCGTGGCGCCCGCGGGAAGGGCAGGACTTATAAAGACAGAGATGGCACCACCGCCCAGGAAGACCCTTTGCAGCACCCCGTGCTCCCCAGGCTCCACTGCCGGTGTGCAGTGGCCCAGCAGGAGACCAAGCACCACGTCATTCCGTCCAGATGAGGCCACCTTGGAGACAGAAAGCAGATGCGTGGTTGCCACGGCTGGAGGTGGGGAATGGGGGTGACGGCTAATAGGGGTGGGGGGAAAAATGTCCCAGAATTGGTTGTGGTGATACTTGCACAACTCTGTGAACACATTACACTAAAAACCACTGAGCTACTCGCTTTAAGTGGGCAGACTGTCGGTATGTGGATTACATCTCGCAGAGCGCTCAGGGCTGCAGCACGTGGAACAGCCCAAGGCTGGACAGAGCGCGGCGCTTGTACGCACACCACAGAGCCTTGTTCACTGTAGCGCGAGTGACACGCCACGACACACACCCCGCGCAAACCTCGGGCCTGAGCTAGGCGGGGCATGGACACGGCGCAGCTGCCCCAGGGCAGTGACGGGGTGGGGCCAAGAGGCTTCCAGGGGCTGCCAGTAGGGTGAGTCCTGCCGGGAAGTCCACAGAGCACGATTCTAGGTGTGCCACGCTCCACAGATGGTCGGATTCCTGTCCTCCAGGGGGTTCGAGGAGATCCCGCGTGGGCCGCACTGCAGAGCCCCACCGCCAGGGCAACCACAGACGGTCCACCGCCCCAGGCAGCAAACGCAGAACGCAATGCGGTTGGTTATCGCGTCCATCTACATGTGACCACCTGCCCAGGTACCCTCCCAGCCCGCCTGCCCTAAGGTTGGAAGGGCTGCCCGAGCAGGTCCAACCAGCTGCAGGACCTGCGGGTCCAAGTGCAAAGGCCCCTTATTCAAAATTATTAAGAATTGCCAGACAGCTGGGCACAGCGTGAAGCCAGAGGGGCCCTATTGCGCACGGGACGCCTACGGAGGACTCTGAGTCAGGAACAGCATCCTGAACCCCTTCCTACGATGGCCTCAGACCGGCCTCAGCATAGAGGGTCTGGGGCCCGGGTTCCATCTCAGTCTGGCCTGGCTCACACAGGCGGGTGGCTCCGGGCCAGCTGGTCAGGGCTGCCCGACGCCCTGTGCCCAACCAGCAACAAAGAGGCGCCTCCCCAGGGCCCTGGCAGGTGGGTGGAGAGGAGAAGGCGCATCGCCACACCGGACCAGGGGTGAGGCCAGGGCCAGCCGGGCCACACCCGCTGTGACAGGCGACCTGCGGGCTCTTGCGGCCCTCCCACTCAGGTGGGCATCCTGCTGCCTCACGTCCCTGGCCCTGGGACAGGTGACCCTGGGCTGCCCAGAATCGCCCACTGCAGAGGCCCTGCCACCCCCGGCATGGCCACCTCCTCCGGCAAGGTCCTTGTGAGAGCAGAGGCCTCCTGACCACAGCCCCCGCCCCCCACCCCAGGGCTGGCAGTGGCAGACGGGCCTGTGTCCTCCCAGAAACCCCACGTACCCGGCTCTGGGCGGCCGCTCCCGCGTGGCTCCAACTGCGGCTGTAACCCCAGAGTGACCCTCAGGAAAACAGCCCCCCGCCCTCCGAGGAGCCCAGCCCCCTGACCCCAGAGTCGGGGGGGGGGACTCGGCACGGACGCCGCCTATGCTGCAGCCGTCCGCCCTGAGAGGCGGCCTGTCCACTGCCCTCATTTCCTCTGCCGCTTCCTCCGCTGGGGGCAGGGAGGCTGTGGCCGCCCATCCGCGGGCGCTAGTTCCTCTGCAGAAGACAGGCGCAGAGGGGCCCCAACTCCAGGGTCCTCCCGGCACCGTGGCCTGTGGGCAGGGCCCACGGGGGGCTCCCACAGACACAGGCTGTTGGGCCCACTCCCTCTATGCTGCCCGGGGACAGGGCAGCAGGCTCAGAGGACAGCAGGCCGGGGGCCCATGAGGCTTTGCACTGGGCTCCCATTGAGGGGGTGGTCCCACCCTTAGCCGCACCACAGGACAGCCCGGCAGTGTGGCAGGAGGAGCTCCATGAGCAGGAGATGGTGGCCAGGGGACCCCAGGCCCACTCACCACATCCAAGCAGACACTGCGCGAGTGGGGGACTCCCCAGTCCCGCCTGGGGCCCAGCTGCGTGAGGACGGACCCCTGAGGACACCGTGCAGGCTGGAGGCCACCTTTTCACATCGCACTCAAGTGACTTGGCATGTTCCAAGGCCCGGGACACCAGTGTCCTCATGTTTTATTCTAAGGATAAGCCTTCCGGGAGCTGTCACCATCTGAGTTTACACTGAGGAGACGGGGCAGGTGTCAAGGCCGCGTGGCCCCAGACAAGGCCGTCCCCTCTGGCCCCAGAGGGCCCCGACGCTCAAGGTACTTGGGAGCCGTGTCCCAGGGCTGCCCTAACAGTCCGGCGTCCTAAAGGAGGACTTTCTCTCAGAGCCGGCGGGCAGAGTCTGCAGGGCGCTCTCCCCCTGGGCGTCTGGGGATCCTTGCTACCCCTTCCAGGTGCTCCCTGGCCGTGGCCACATCACCCCAGCCTCTGCCTCTGTGGCCACGTGGCCTCCTGCCCGTGTGTCTCTTTGCTCCCTCCTGTCCTCCAGAGGACACCGTCCCTGGGCAGAGCCCACCCTGACCAGCCCAACTGCATCTTGACTTGCCCAAAAGCCCGTTTGCAAATACGGTCTGTTCCACGGTTCTGGGTGCGCAAATGCCCGCGGGGCCCCCGGAGCTGGCAATGGGGGGTGCAGGGAGGAGCCCCAGTGTGGGGAGGGTCACATCTCCCAGGTCACCTGGTTGCAGGCGACCGAGGAGAGGGTGCGGCCTCACGGCAGCCCTGGGCCTGTCGTCATGGACGCACGCTCTCTCGGGAACGGCCCGGGAGTGGGTGCTGCCTAACCCCGTCGCAGAGGTGAAACAGACACAGAGAAGTTGAGACACCTGTCCAGTCACACAGCAGAACCAGCCCAGCACACTGGCCCAAGGCTGACCTTTTCCATGGTGGGGAACAGGTGGTAGCAGGCATGATGGGGAGTCTCTGCCCCCAAAAACTCAGAGAGGCTCCAGGCGGACCTTCCTACATGGCCACACGACACCACAGCCATGAGGACCGCTGCTCGCTGCTGCACGCCCACGGCCCAGGCAGTTCTCTGGTCACTGAACTGCCCCGCCGCAGGAAGGGCACAGCCCGGCCCCCTGGAGATGTGACAGAATGAAAGAACTTGTCTGCCCAGCCCTCGCCGGGGATCTGTGGCTTCAAAGTCACCCCCGCCAAGTGCACACGCCCAGTGGCAGCCACCCCCAGGGCCCCACTCCCCAGCCAGGCCACGGCCTCCCCAGCCTTCCCAGGCCCCTCCGAGATCCCACCCTCACCTGCCCGCCTGTGTCCTAAGAGTCTCAGTGGGGAACTGCTGTGGGGACAGACCCACTCGCCAGGCGCAGCTTTCCCCCTGGGCAGCTCCTGTCAGGCCCCCGGCGAGGGCAGAGGAGGTGGCAACACCTTCGACCAGGCCTGTGGTGCTCCGCTGCGTCGCTGGGGGGCCACAACTTTCAGGGCTCGTTGTGAGTCAGCAGAGGACTCCAGGGAGGAGCCTGGCCCATTCCCGGGTTCCTGCTTGGCCCCCCGAGCCCCCAAGTACAGCCCTGTCCACATACTGCTCAAACCCTGCCCGGCCTGGGGCTCGCTGCCTCCTCCACCTGCCCTCGTCAGCACGGCCGCCAGGTGCCCACACGCCCATGCCGAGCTAGCAAGTACGCGGCCAGGCCAGGGCACTCACCCCAGGACCCCTCCCAGCGCCCCGCCCAGGCCAGGCACCCTCAGCTCAGCGCTCCACACCACTGACCCCTCAGTCATTCCTACCTTACAGATTAGGAAACTGAGGCACAGAGAGGGCCAGAGAGTCCTGAAAGGGCCAGTGAGTAGCGCCTGCTCCTGGCCTGCAGGGCGGCCCGACCCCACCCCGAGGCCAAGGGCTCCTGGCTGGCAGGGAGGGCAGCCTAGGACAGCTCCAGGTGCCAGGGTCAGGACTGTGCCTGCTGGGCACCTGTTGAGGTCCCTCTGCCTACACCTGGCTGGACTGAGGCCAGGAGGGTGAGAAATAAGGTCGGCCTCCGCCTCGGGGCACTCCAGTGGGAGAGGTGACCCTGCTCCCTCAAGGCCATGCCAGACTGGCCCAGCTCTCCTGGGGTCCCCAGGGCATTCTGTCACCCTCGCTTCTTGGCTTCCATGTCCTGCCCACTGGTCTCCCCAGGGTGAGGTTTCACCTGCTCAGAGCTGATCTCAGAGAGGTTGAGTGATTAGCCCAAGGCCACACAGCGCAGACACTGCAGGGCTGCAACTGCCAAGAAATCTCCCGTGGTCACCCACATTCTGGGTGCCAGGGAGGCTCGATGAGACCCCAGAGGAGGTGGCCCTTCCAGATGCTCGCCCGCGTCACCCAGGAGCAGCTCTGGGGCCTGGCCCCTTCTGTCCCCACCCTGCCCATATCTGACCAGCGCCATGGGGGGGTGGGCCCAGGCAGCCCCCAGCGTGTGCCCAGGCCTTGCCCTCTAACTCAGCCTCTTCATTGTCCACTGTCCCCGCCGCCTGCGCTGTCACCTCTACAGGGACATGTGGTGGATGAAGAGCTGCCCCCAGACACGGGGCGTGGCCTGGTGGCTGTCAGGACCCCATGCCCAGGCGCCTGGTGCTGCCATGGGCTGTGGAGCAACCACATAAACTCCGCCATGGTCACAAACGTGAGCCCCCATTCAGCCTTTTGGTGGACCCAGCAGGACCCCCCAACACTGCACTCTGGATGGAGCCAGCAGGCCACTGTGGCCACGGGGAGCCTCAGGGGACCAGGGTCTCTGTCCGTGCACCACCAGCCTCTGAACTAGCAGTCTGTGTACTGAGTGCCAAGTACCCACTGCCACTTAACCCCATCTAGGCCTGGCCACGGGCACTGTCAGGTCTTTTTACAGATGGGAAAACTGAGGGCAGAGGGACCGCAGCAGGGGTCAGACAGGTTCTGAACGCCGGGCTAAGTTTAGCGGGAGGACAGAGGACTCCACCCCTCCTCCCCAACACCCACATGGGAGCTGACACAGAGCCCTGCAGGCCTGGCCCCTCCCAGCAGGCAGGACACAGAGCCCATCGGGTGTCCACAGCTCTGGCTGTGTGTCCTGCCCCGACAACTTCTTTCACTCTTAAGTCATTAAACCGACACGTTATAATCACACTGACCACAGCTCTCACCAAGCAGGCACAGCGCTGCTGCCTCCCTAAGGTGGGGGAAGGGGCCCACACCCCCGCTGTAGGGAGCGGGTGACGGACCCCCCCAGGGCAACTCTGCACCCAGCAGACAGCATGGGAGACAGGTGCGGGTGGAGGGCTGCCTCCGTTCTGGGGTCGGCCACTCTCACCCTGCCAACAGCTCCAAGGCCACCACCTGGACACAGGACCCCACCTCCCGGCAGGAAGGACCAAGCACACTGCACAGCACCGGGCGTGAGAAGCCAGGGCCCCCTGCCCAGAGTGAGGCCCCCAGCCCCTGGACGTCCATCCCTCATAGCCGTCTGGGCCTGGGGCTGCTCACAAGGCCACCCCTACCCCTGCCCTCGTGCCTGGCCAGTCACTCATCCCCATGACACTGTCATCTCTGAGCCCCGGGGTCACTCTGGGAACTTGATTCTCATCGAGTGACACCCACAGCCATAAGCCCAGCAGACAGCCGTCCCGTCAGCTCCCCAGGAGCAAATGCCTTCAGAGCGGGCTCTGCCCAGGGGACCCTGGCGTCACTGCAACGCCAAGCACTGGGCCTGGCGCCAGGGAGGGAGACCCAGGAGAGCCTGTCACATGCCGGCACACTGTGTTAGCCGGGACCAGCCTTGTGCCAGAGCCCCGGTGACATGTGGGTGGGCCTCAAGGCCCCTGGCCGTGGCCCCAGGGCAGGCGGTTTTCTCCCACTCAGGCTGAGCAGAGGCCAGAGCTGAAGGCAGAGGGAGGAGGGCCCACCGCCTCCTGGTGGCAGATGCAGCCTCCGCTGGCCCCAGCCCCCCTGCCCATGCCAGCTGCCCAGCGCAGCCAGGAGGCCAGGCAGCCGCTGGTAAACAGGCCCCCGCCAGCTCACTGGCGGTGGGGGTTCAAGGCCTGCCCCAGGTCCCCTACTGCCAGCCCCATCTCAGCCTCCCCCACTGTCTGGGGGTCCGGGCACCGAAACGCCCTTCTGTTCTGAGCCCCTGCCCAGTGGACTCCCACCTCCCCCCACAGCCCTGGGTGGCCGGGCCGGACTCCGAACTGCACCAGTCTGCGAAGGCGCCTCCCGCTAAGGCTGTGGACCAGCAAGAGGCCACGGCAGGCCCGAGCCCCCCATGGGCCCTCGGTCCTGGCCACCTCCTCTGCGGCCACCCGGCCGGGCAGGCCCCGCGAGCCCCGGTTACCTGCGCGGCGGCACCACGGAGACCGGCGGAGATGCCGGCGGCGCTGGGGAGGCCGCTCGAGCCCAGTCGTGCCAAGCCCGGCCCCCGCGCGGATCCGGGGTCGGCGCTCCGCGGCCGGCGGGGGGGGGCCGTTCCGCAAAGCGGGCGGCGCAGGTGGGGCGGGCACTCACCGGGGTCGAAGTGCGAGCTGAAGGCGAAGCTGGGGTTGAAGAAGGACGACGACATGGCCGGGCCAGCGCGGCGGGCGAGCGGGCTGCACGGCG